>VXBC01008202.1:492896-510106 GCA_013399945.1 Ploceus nigricollis
TTTTTTTTTTTTTAATTTCTAAGCCTCTGTCCCCTTTTCTGTGCTGTTTGCAGGGGGGATGTTTGTGAAGCAGCCCTGGAGTGGTGGGAGATTTTCCCATAAGAAACTCTGCATCCCCCAAGTGCTGACACTTAGGGGAAGCCCCTGGCCCAAAAGCACCTGGTTTTATCCATTTCCCCCCTTGGCATCTGCTCCTGCACTCTCCAGTGCATCTTTTCCATGCTCTTACTCCCTCCCTTCTCCTCCTCAAGTACAGCTTTCCCCTGCTGCAGGCAGCTTTCTGCCTCCAGCTCCCATTTGCTCCCAGTCTGCTCCATCTTTTCTTGCACTGCTGTTTCCCAATGGTCCTTCTCTTCTCTCCCTGTTGTCCTGCTGCTGCCCTTCTGCAGCCTCTGGGTGGCAACTAGTTTTCCATCTTCCCTTGGGATCTGGAGATGGGCAAGAAATTGCACACAACAAGCCAAAGAGGTGGCATCAGTGGGAGGTTGAAGGCAGAAGGACAAAGGTGGAGCATCTTGAGGATGGGGCTGATGTTTATTTGCAGGCTGTGCTTTCCTATGAAGAGCCAGGCAGGGAAAAATGCCGTGGGAAGTCTTTCCCAGTCAGAGGTGTTATTGCTAAATGGTGTTTTCTCCTGTGCACCCACAGGAGGAGGTGGTGGTGTCCTCTGCTGTCCTCCCCGCAAATGGCACTTTTCTTGGGGCTCAAACCAAGGAGTTGGGCTTGGAAAAACTGAGAGCTGTAATTCCAGTGTGTAGCTCTTGCAGAATTAGCCCCAGTCCTGCTAGGTCTGGATGGCCAGGTCCTCTCCCTCATCCTGGCTGTGAGATGGGCTGAGCCTGCAAATCTCCCTGGCTCCTGCAGGGTTGGTGGAAGCTCTTTGCTTTCCAAGATCAGCCTTTAACCACCCCTTGCATTGCAGAAAGGAGCTGGGAGAGCGAGCGGACCTTTGTGAAAGTGGTGGAGGAAACCTGGAGGCTTTTCAGGCTGCTTGTGGGTTTCCTGTATTGGATTTTGGGTGCTTCCATTTCCAGCTCTCCACCCTTTTTCCGAGGGAGGCTCAGCATAATCCTTGCAGAAACTCAGGCTCCATCTACAGGCAACTTGCAGGTCATCTTAGATCAGCAACAAATAATTTCCGTTTTAAGCAGAGATTGTTGGTAATTCACTCCTTTTTATTGTAAGAACAAACAATTTCCATAATACTCAGGCACCTTTCCTCTCCTGGGAATTAAAAGCAGTATGGAAATTCTCTGTGTACTATTAAAAATAAAACGAAACTGCCTCTTCCCTGACTCAGGAACACAAAACGCAGGTGTTGAGATGGCAGGAGTAACTGATGTTACCCACCAGTCTGGGACATGAAAGGGAACAAGGAGCACACTGGGAACCACCAGGGATGTTGGAGATGGTCACTTTTTAATCTCCCAGCTGGGGTTTGATGTGGAAACAAGGATTAAGTTCCTTCTTTTGGGAAGAATGCCATTGAGTCTTGGCTTTCTTCACACGCTGCTCATTGGATGCATGTCCTAGGGTTGCTGTGGGGGCATCACTGGCAGGTCATAGTTGGCCAATCCCCATGGGTTGATCCTGCCTGGAGACTTTGGTTGGGTTTTATCCCAGCTGCATCGCAGTGGTGGAAGCATCTCCATGAGCCGAAGGGGAAACTGTGGCAAATATTCCCACGGTGTTAAAATGGGGATGGAAATGGGATCGTCCCGCTGTGCCGCCAGCAAACCGACCTTTACAGCAGCCATCAGTACAGTTCATAAAGACATAAACCACCAGCTGCTCAAAATTTCAAGGCTTTATAGTTTTATCTGTATTTAAGAAATATTGTTGGGTTTTTTTTAAGGGAGAGAGTGAGTTTTAGAGGTTGAAGGGATTAGCTGGGAGTGCTGAGTTTTCTCCGTGGCTGTCATCACAGGGACACCAGGACATAAGGAGACCCATCTGTTGCTCTCATCCTCAGTTTCCCCATCTGTAAAATGACCCAATAGCAGTGGTTTATCAGTGATTAGAGGAATGGCTACTCATAGGTGATGCTAAGGCAGGTATAGCTAGGCTTTTTTCCAAACTAAATAATACAGATCTGCTTTATCTCTGTATATAAGGGCAAATTTTCAAGTCAAATCCCCTGGGCTTGTCTGCTTCTGGTGAACCCATGGCCTCTCCTACTGCCTGTTCATGAAGGAGAGCAAGAAGTCAGGATAGCTTTGCTCATTCGCATCCAAGACTCTGTGCCTGGCTGTATTCTGTCAATTAGCGAGTGTGAGAACAATTCCAATTAAAAATAAAAAGCCCGAATAAAACATCATGAGATGCTGTTCTTCCATTTATTTTTGCAATTATGGTTTTAATTATTTCTGACAATGCTGCTTTGATTCTTCTTTTTTTTTCTTTTGGTGTAATAACCTACCGCAGTCTATTTTCCAGCACACGACGAGACCTCAGTAAAATACAACCAGCAGGAGCATGCAGCAGGACCACAGTCTCCAGGCATAGGTCTGGGAAGTCAGGAAATCACTTTTTTTTTTGCCTCTTTTTCAGTCAAATCGCTGATTTTATGTGTACCTACCTGTTAATGGGGGTTGTGACACTCACCTGTCGCCCTGCAACAGCAGCCACGGACCCGGCAGAGAAAAGAAGCGTTAATGCATCCACATCTCTGCTGTTAAATCCTTGCTGGGGAGCGGGAAGAGAGTCACCGCTCTTTGTGTGCAAATGCTAAAAGCGTGGGGATTAGCGCAGAGCAGATTAGTGAGGATTTGCTCCATTGCTGCCCCTTCCTTCCCCCCCTCTCCTACCCAAAAAGTTTTCTGGAGCAGCTAAATATATACCTGCCGTTTCCAAGGTAGAGCTCGCTGCGTGGCGGAGCTGTAATTGGCGACTCAGGGAAATTACAGCCATGGATTCTGGCATTTGGATCCTCCTGGCTGGCATAATAATTTCTCCCTAGGTAGCTGGTATTTAACTTGTCTTATCTGCTCCTGATAGTTGTAATTACAGTGCCCGCTAATTTCACTGTAATATTGCAGCCACTGGAAGGGTGGTTGGAGAAAGGTCAGAGGGTTGCAGGAGGGCTCCTTCCTCCCCAGCCTGCTGCACCAATGATGGTGCCAAAATGCAGATGCTGAGCCCATGGAACTGGTATCCAGTGTCCCTGGCTGTGCCCCTTCCCACCTTGGTGGGGCTGGAGCAGCCTCACAGCCCCTGCCACACTGTTGTTCTTGTTGGCACCAGGGAGGGATGTACTGGAGGGAGGTTCAAGTCCTGGTGTCCTTTGCTGTGGGGTGAATGTTGGTCTCCAGCTCATGTCAGGGCTGGCTGGTTTGTGTGAGGTCACTTCTTGGGTTGTGCAGTGAGAAGCTGGTTGTCACTGATGTTGGTTGGTCCTGGGCTGGTTGTCCCTGGAGCTGCTTGTCCCTGAGGTTGGTGTTCTTTGTGGTTCATTGTCCCTGATGCTGGTTGTCCCTGAGGCTGGTTGTCCCTGATGTTTGTTGTCCCTGCAGTTGGTTGTCCCTGAGGCTGGTGTTCCTTGTGGTTCATTGTCCTTGAGGCTGGTTGTCCCTGATGTTGGTTTTCCCTGAGGTTGGTGGTCCCTGTGGTTCATTGTCCCTGCAGTTGGTTGTCCCTGAGGCTGGTGTTCCCTGCAGCTCGTTGTCCCCAGCACTGGCTGTCCCTGCTCCAAGAGTGCAGTCCTGCTGTGCAATGGGAAGATTCAAGTCTGGCTTTGAGGAGACTCAGGACTGGCTTTGGGGAATTCACCTTCAGCCAGCAAGGCTCAGGCTGCTGCCTGTGCCAACCCTTCTCCTGCTGAGGCAGCACCAGGCAGGTTTTATGTGGGTGTAGGGCTGGGCTCAGTGTCAGAGAGCTGGGGAGTCCTGCTGACACAGGCTGGAACCACAGCTCTGGGGGTTTGCTGCAGAAAATGCTGGTTTTGAGAGCACAGCGAGCTGGTGGGGCTCTGCAGAGGGAGGAGGGGACCCTCACTGTCACAGGATTCAAACCCTGGGGAGATCCTCTTGTCTAGCAAAAAACCCCACCCCCCCACGCTAAGTTTTTAAGCTCCACTAGGCAGAAATATTTCCAAGTGGTGATATTTACCTCCTGGGGATGAGACTGAACTGTTGGTAATCCTTGTGCTGTAGGGTACAGAGATCTTTTTGCAAGGATAATAAACTCCCTGGTAATAGCTGTCCTTCCCCTGGATCACGCACACTCCTCCAGGAGCTCAGGGCTTTGTTTCTGGAACAGGATTAGGTGTTAGCGCTGCAAAACCAAACGGGGGCACAGTGGCTGTCTTTCACATTCCTGCTTTCCAAAGAGTTCTCTGTTCCCTTGACTGTTCTCACAGTTTGCCTCCTCCTTGCATTCCTCAGCCCTAAACCACGGATGCTTTTTACAACAGCTGGACATATTGTTTTAAGTGATAATCTTTAGATACTGCAGCCTAGCAGACAGTTCATAAGAAATATCTGATTCAGTGACTATCACTTCTTCCTCTGTCCTTGTGAGCAGCCTTTGAGGGTTAGGATGTGCTGTTTTTTCTTTTTTTTTTTTTTTTAATGAGAAAAATAATTTCCCCACAGCCCCTGTCAACAATTTTTAGCCTGTAATGGGTTGTTTACTGCAGGTTGGATTTGATATGTAGGTCTTGTCTTTCCTGACAGAACCCTTCAAGGTCGGCTCTTCAGTGCAAAACACTCACATTTTGTATTTCTGTTTTCCTATGAATATTTCCCAAGATTTGCTTAAAATGAGTTGTTTCCATGACTATGCTCACTTGACGGACTTGTTCCTTGGGATACAAATGGGTCTCCAAGTCTGTTTCTCTGTGGAGGGGGAGGATAATGAGAACAACATCTGTTGTGGTGTAAGCTGTAAATTTAAGATATTTTTTCTCATCCTGTAAAAGATCAGCAAATTGTGCTGATGCTGATGAGGTACTTTGTGCTATCTCCAGTGCTGATGGGTTCAGAGTGAGGATACTTGAGGACATGCCACACATCTTGCTTTTTCTTCTCTTGGTGTGCCAAGGCTTGTGTGTGGTGTCACCTCCAGGCTGGAGCTGGAGAGAAGAGGAATGGGACTCCAGAAGGGAGAAAGTGGAAGAAGAGAAAGAAAAGTTGGGAAGGGGGAAAGAAAAATGTCAGGTGGAAGAAGGGAGTGGGTAAAGGTAAAACCAGGGCATTGCAAAGGGTGCACCAAAGAAAAATCCATGACTGGTAGCTCTCAGTGTGTGAAGTTCAGCACTGGGGGATGAGCTCCTAAATTAAAGCCCAGCAGCCAGCACAGAAATGTGGGGGGTTTGGCTTCAGCCAGTTGGTACCCGAGTTCCAATGGGATAGTGTATCCCTTCACTGGGTTTTTTATATCTTCCCTGTGTGTGTGCATGTGTTCATGTGTGTGTATATATATATTTATATAAAAATCTAACAAATTTCTAACCCATATAAATCCAATTACCCATGTTTTGCCTGCAGGGAGCGAGGGAGATTAATGTTTGGTATTTTGGCAGGAATGTAAAAAGAAATAGGTGGTAATAACAATGAAGGCTCATAAAAAGGAGCCGGTAGTCGTGTCTGTGCCCGGAACTCGGCCGTAATTCTCCTGGGGATTTCTCGGCACAGTGCCCTGCTCCCGTGGAGGGGCAGGAAAGAGCCAGAAGTGCTTCCTGGGCACTTGAGCATCCATCCTGCCAGTGAAGGTTCCATTAATGCGATAATAATAGAGGCTGATAAAGAGAAATGGTTTATGCTCCCAGGGCACCTTCTTGTGACAGATCCTGCTCTGTGTCGGGGCTCGTAGGAGCCACAGGAGCGTGCTCCTCTTTATCCCTGTTTCACTGAGAGGCAAATCCCAGGAGAGGGATGAGCATGGAAGGAGAGGAGGGAGCTGAGCTCTCCTCCACCCTCTCGGATAAGTCCATGGTGGTGCTGGTCCCTGCAGGTCTAGCTTGGAGTGACTGGCCTGGGGAGTTTCAGGCAGGAATTGGGAGTGCCAGAGTTGTGCTCTCATCAGTTTTTCTCCACTCAGAGTCCTTTCTGCAGTGTCTCCTCCCTTCCCTCTCATAAACCCAGGCACCTGAGATGCCTTTTCCTGCAGCTCTCACTCATGGGACAGTAGCTTTTTTAGAGGATCATGAGTCACTTCAAGCCTGTTCCCATCTCATCATGTCACTGCTTGGCCTTGTCCCCTCGTGCCCGTGGCCTGTCCTGTGTGGTGCCCACAGTCAAAGAGGCTGTTGTGGCAGAGTGCTACTGAGTCACAGCTTTCTCTGCACGTTGCTCATTGGGTTTGCTGTGGGAGCATTGCTGGCAGGTCATGGTTGGCCATCCCAATGGGTTGATCCTGCCTGGAAACCTTGGCTAGGTTTTATCCCAGCTGCATCACAGGGCTGGAAGCATCTCCACTGAAGGGCTGCAGGTGCTTGAGCAGAAGGTGCCTGCCAGGCACCTCCACTCCCTCAGCTTCAACACTTGGGAGCCAGTCACTCATCATCCTCCCGACACCCTCCCTCTGGTGTCTGGGTGACTTCCCTCTGCTGCTGTCGTCCCCTGTGTCGCGGGTGGCACCTGCACTGCTCCTGAGCTGTCACCCATGGTCATGTATTAATCATGGTTCAGATATTGTGTCCCTACAGCAGGTTCTGCCTTCTCTGCAGGCTTTGCATCAGGCTCCTTGCTCTCCGTTTATTACCACCACCAGTTTTATAACCCACTTTATCAGATGACTTTTTTTTTCCTTTCTTAAAGAGCATAACCCATGAGCAACTCATCATTTCCGAGAGAGGGAGAGTGCCGTTAGCGGGAGAGCAAGGGCTCCTTGCTCCTACCTGAAATGAGGAGCCTGCTTTACCGTGGTGTTGCATTTAATTCAATCAAGGCAGTTAAAGCCAAGATTTAAAGTCCTTTGTGTGATCACAGGAGTTGCTCTGATGCGGCAGCAGATAGAAGGAAAGATTGAGCCCATTTCTGAGGAGACTCGGAGTAGCAGTTGGAGGCAGCCAGGCCTGGGGCTGACTGCGGCAGCGGCCACGGTGGGAAGCTGTTAGCATTCACAGCGCGTCCCATCTCTGTCTCCGTCACCCTCCCTGCTCCTTCTCCTCATCCCCATATATCCCTTTAAGTAGAATTTATTCGTTTGCCTTTTTTTTTTNGGGAGGGCTGTTTTTAATTAATATTCTTAACTGTCTGATAATTGCACTGACTGGTCCCATCGCTGTCTGAGTCACCCTCTCCTCCCTTGTTCTTGCAGGAAGGCTCTTTGGACTTAATTAAAGTTAGGGATCCAGGGCTAGTGGGAACAGCAGGAGTCTTGCAGGGTTTTTGATGAAATGATTGCTGTGGGGGAAGTGGCTATTTCCTACCCGAGCCATAGATTGTGATGCTGAGACAGTGTTACGACCGTCTGGTTTGGCCACCTGCTTTTACACAGGCTGCTGCATCTCATCCTGCATTTCCCACCTGTGCCCACAGATCCCTCCTGGACACCCCAGCCCTTGTTCTGGGGTGAGAGGAGCCCAGTTTCACAGTGTTGCCCCTGCTTAGAGGCATCCCCTCCTTCTGGGAGTGTGTCTTGGAGCAACCCTGTCTGAGCTCCCCATGCCTGACACTGGTGGGGTGTTGCAGGTTGTGGGGGGGAATTTTGGAGGGATAATGGAAAAGCTGCATGGACTCAGCAGATCTTTTTCATCTCTGGTTTCAGCGCTGGTGCTCGCAGACAGCCCTGCCACCAGAGCTCAAATGCAGCCCAAGGAAGAGCTTAACAAGCTCCGAGAGCTGTCCAGAAAGTTATCCTGACACCAAGTGACAGACTCTCAATTGATATCCTCTGGAGACTTTAAACTCACTTCTGCGAGGTTTCCAAAGCTGGTTTTGTCTCATACCTGAAGAATCCTTTATCTGCTACGACGCCTCCCCTGCCTTGTCTCATTGCTCTTGACGTTTCTTTGTTGCCTGCTGCAGCTCGAGTAAACTCCACTGCAAAACTATTTAAGAGAGGTTTCTCTCAGCCTTTGCTCAGCTCTCTTGCTGGAGTTGTGATAGAAATCGCCTGGGCTGATGCTGTTCCTGCTTGGCTCTGCAGGGAAGTGGCTGGAGTGATGTCAGGACTGCTGCTGCTCATCCCAAAGGGCAGGGAATGCTCCAGACCCCTGGGGAAGGGCAATATAATGGTTGGTGTAGAAAAGAGAGAGAAATTATTGTAGGAGATTGCTCACCTTCCATCCTGGCAACGCTCAGGAGCAAACAAGCAAAATTATTTGTGATCAGCTAGAATGGACAAGAAACTGCGCCACAGCCAGAAGAGCTTTTCTTCTTTGTCAAGGAGAAATTGTGTCAGACAAATGAAATCTCATCTGTACCACGGAGTAAGGAGCCTGGTGGGCAGGGGGGAAGCAGGAGGTGCCTCAGACGGTGACCCAGGCAAGGCTGGAGCTGCTGCCTGTGCGCGAGTGGGAAGCCTGAGGTGGGAATCTCTGTCTGGGATGGCTGTAAGGAAGCAGGCTGGGAGTTCTAAGGTGCTTCTCTGCTTCTGAGACCCAGCCCAGTCTAAAATCCATTCCCAACTGGTAGGAAAAGCCACCTTTGCAGTAGTTTCAGGCTGCAGCTGGCTGGTAACATCCTGCTGGATGGCACAGAGAGCTTGGGGAGCTGGCTTTATGCCCTGAATCTGCCTGTGCAGGAGTGTGCCTGTTCATAGCATCATTGTGCTGCAGGACTGGCATTTTGGGATGCCACCAAGGACTCTGGAGGTTTCTGAAGTAGAGATGTGCAGTTGCTGGCATCTCGTTCTAGACCCTATCCTGTGGTGCCCCAAGTGGGAAGGTCCATGATGGAGTGTGTTGATTTTCCTTCCATGCAATGGGGTTTTCCAGCCTGCTGCAGGATGGGTGCTGGCCTCATCCTGCTGCCTCCTGCTGCCTTTTTCTGTGGTGCTCCCAAGCAGCAGCACTTTCCTCCTCTCCCTGCTGTGGGTGTCGTGCTCCAGCACCCATCACAGAGCCAGCCATCTCTGGACCCCCTCCCCAGTCACGTCAGACCTACTGCATACAAGACAAGCTTTTAAGAGGCAGCTGGGGCCTGCCCAGACTCTATAACTGAGGCTGGACACTCTCAGGGGTGCAGTTGAGGCATTTTCCTTGATTTTGCTTTTATTGCCTGGTAAATCAGCGATGGGGCCAGCCCATCTGCAGGAAACAGCTCTGTGCACTGAAAGGTTCTCCCTGCTACATCTCTTTGCTAGCCCACCTCCCCAGGCTGGGAACCATCCAGGATGTCCAAAACCAGACAGTTCTGGGCCTTGGGCTTCCTCTGAGAAGAAGCCCTGACAGAATCCTGTGCTTTGTCCTGCAATTGCTGAGCTTGCAGCGGTTTTCAAGACTGATGCTGCACTTAGCAGGGTGCTGCCAAATCCATGAAGTCCAGCAGGTTATTTCCCTTTAGAAGTCATTTATCTTTTCCCTTTTAGATGCTGGGCTTCTGTCTCTCATCTCTGGTTTTATCTCTCATGTGGGAAGGAGCTCAGTCTTCCCAAGCCTCCCAAATCACTGGTGCTGGGCACGGGGTCAGACCCCATCCTGGGGAGGAGAGGCAGCTCTGGGGGCAGGTACTGTGGGAGAGGGGGTGGCAGGGCTCTGTTGATTTCTTTCCCATTATTATTTAGGGAAGTGTGCTCCAAACTTCAGCTTCTTGTGCATGCCTTCCAGTTGGATGAGGCTGGCCTGTGGGCTGGTGGGATTCCAGAAGGTTCTGGGCTGGGGTTTGAAAGTTTTATTCCAGCAGGGAATTGATGACTTGTCTTTCTTTTTGGGTGGGGGTTGCATGGATTGAGGGGAAAGCTGAGATGCAAAATGTCAGATAGGGGGTTTAGGAGTGCCTTGGGCTCTGCCACCACCTCTTGCTTGACATCGCTTCACCTGAGGCTCTGAATTTCATGACTTTTTGTTCCTTTGAGAGACTCTAAACCTTGCATGCTGCCAAACATTTTGGACGCTCCCATCCAAAACTTTCCTACAGTAACAACACTCTTTCTCATTAAACACTAACTTAATAGAACAGGAGAATGCTATGTGATGGATATTAAACTTTAACAACTGTGTGTATCTATTACCTTGCTGCTAAATCTTTATATGCCTTAAATAATCAATTGATATTTAATTAGCATACAGTACTATTACTGCCTTCCTAAATCTATAATGATAAACCAAGTTACAAGTTATTGGACGTTAATTACTATCTGATGATTAGAAACAGCAAGAAATTTCCCAGCCTCATCCCAGATATAATCCAGCGTGTCCATGCACACTGCTGAGCCAAGCCACGCTCCCTGTCTCTTAATAATCAATGGCTGTTCAACATGCAATATTTGTCTAATTAGCACTAAATTAAATCCTCATTGACAACACTTCAGGGTAAGAGATCTGCATCGAATATGATGGATTAGACACGGAAGGGCTGTTATTGTAAGCAGGAGATGTGTGTGTCACTTGCTTTGCTTGTCATGGCTGGCACATGGCTCCCTGTGACTGTCAGCCCACTCCTAGGGGGACGGTGATGGAGCAGTGCCTGGATGTTGGATTGACAGTCCTGGAGACCCTGGGTCTCTCTTTAATCGAGCTGTAGACATGAGCAGCTCTTCCAGCACCCTTCTCTGCATCCAGCCTGCTCTCACCCATGGATGTACAAGTGCCTCCACCAGCAGGGTGGGTTTGTGTGGAACAGGGCTTTCTGTGCCAGGGCTTTCTCTGCTGAGAGAGGGCAGATGTTTCTTCTGCATTTTGTGCTTTGTGCAAACTTTTTGGGAGTGTGTGTAGCTTCTGTTTGAGCAATGAGGGTCAGGGAGATCAGAGAGTTCCAGAATGGTTTGGGTTGGAAGGGACTTTAAAGCTCATTTCATGTCCCATGGGCAGGGACACCTCCACTGTTCCAGTTTGCTCCAGCCTGGCCTCGGACACTTCCAGGGATGGGACATCCCCAGCACAAGATGTTTGCAGCCACAAGTCTGAGCTCACAGCAGGGACACTGGGGGAATTCTGAGGGGTGTGGTGGTGAGAGCAATCCTGAATCCTGGCGTTGCAGGGAGGAGTTCCCTCGGGAGCTGCTGTCTCGCACGCGGCAGCCCCGCGCCGCGGTTTGTCAGCATCCATGGAAGCAGCTTTGCGAGAGCAGCGGGGAGGATTGCACAGCCGCCGGCTCCTTGCGAGACTCAGCCTGTCCTTCACACTCAGCGTGGATGTAATTAACTGTGCTGATGGGATGTTATGCCAACAGCAAAGCAGAAAACACCAGAAAATGAGTCAGGAGCGATAGCAGGGCTGTTCAGCGTGGAGAGGCGGGGAGCGGCAGCCAGGCGTGCGGCTCGGCTCCTGTCCTGCCGCACAGCAGGAGCGGGAGCATCCTCCAGCAGCAGAGCAGGGTCTGGCTCTGGAGGGGAGCAGCGGAGCACAGAGAGCCTCCCTCAGCATCTGCCATGGCTTTGCTGTGGCATTCAGGGATGATGCACAGTCCCCAGGACGTGTTTCTCTCCCTGGATGTGTGATGGATGTATAACTTCAGCTCTCAGTTCCCTCCTTTCAATCTTTTGCAAGGAATCACTCTCCTTGCTGTGTCAGGGATGTTTCTCAGCACTAGTTTTCCTGTCTCTTCAGGGTTTTACAGGTGATAAAACCTCCTGAAGCCTGAGCAGCTCCTTAGCTCCTCACAGGTCTCTCTCTGCCCCCCAAAAGTGCAGAACCTCACTGGCTGGGCAGTCTCCTGCACTTGGCAGGAGCAGGGATGAGAAAGAGGAAAAATTAAAAAAAAATTTTAAAAAGACTGTCAATTAGCAATTGAAATTGTTCTTTAAAGAATTTGCCTATTCTGCAAGGAATGTTTAGTAATTGATAGCAATTTCTAGCAATTAAATACAAATTAATTCGTGCTACCGAGAAGCAGTTTATTTATGGCTCTGTATTTATGGGCACTCCTTCTCCTTAAAACTATCATCGTCGCTTTTGATAAGTAATTAGAGTTTACTGAATAATTTCCCAATGTAGGTATGAATTTTAAATAATTTTTATATACCGTGCAAGTGTTTCATTGTATTGCTGAGTGAGGGATTATCATTATTTATATTGTAGTAGGGCCTGGAGGCTGGGACAGGTGAGTGTATAGCACAGAGACAGTCCCTGCCCAGAACAGCTTGCAGGGAGTTTTATGTCAGCAGCAGGGTTGTGAACGTGCTTTTCCAAGAATTAAAAGTTATTTGGAGTCATTTGCACCTGTGTAACACAGGCTGCAAATGTGTTTCTCCCTCCTCTTGAGTAGGGAGAAATAGTAATTCCCTACTAGTGGTAGTAATGGTTAACCACTATGAGGAGGAGTGGCAAAGTCCAGACCATGAGGGGGTATTTTGATTAGTTAAATTACAGATTATTTGAGCTACTTGGGGTAGTGGAAGGTACCCTGCCCATGGCAGGGCTTGGAACAGCATGAGTTTTAAAGTCCCTTCTCAACCCAAATCATTCTGGGATTCTGTGTTTTGAGGTGCCTTTTATTTGCCTTGTGGCTTTTCTAAGAGGATCTCAGATCGTGGTTGCAAACCTTTAACCGTGTTCCTACAGCTCCACACATGCACTTCGGCTCTGTACAAGGTGAGATCTTCAGGCAATGCCATTTCCAGGACTGGCAGATTTGAGCAGAGAGGGAAAAGCAACAAATGGTGGGAGCTGACAGTGTGACACCAGGCATGGAGACAGGGAGTGTGACACCAGACACAGAGAGAGCTCTGGCCAGAGGAGCTGGTTTTAGGAAAGCTGTGTGTCCCAAGCACCTTCCATCAGGTGTGTGACTCCCCTCAAAGCATCTGATGGATGCTCAGCAGGGCAGAACTCATGTCAGGGATGGTGTGGGAGGGAGAGATGTCTTCTGGTGCCTGATTTACAGATGGGGAAGTCATCTTACAAATGCTGGAAGCAGGAGTTGGCCAGGCTGGAGGGAACTGCTAATTAAAGCACATGGTGACAGCATCCATGCGAGGAGGATCCTGGAGAGAGGGAGAAAGCCAAGCCTGGAGAGCAGGCACCACGTTCAGAAGTGAGCCTGGGAGCTGGCAGCAGCATCTGGGCTTGCAGTGCCAGGCAGGAGTACACTCCAAAGCACAGACTTTGTGCCCTAAATATCCTTCAGGGGTCCTGAGGCGAGTGTTGCTTTTATGGAGGGTTAAACTCGAGCCTGGGAACCTTGGAGAATTAAATATCCCACAGTGTTAATGTGTAGGAACAGATTTGGGATTTACCACATGCACTTGTATTATAGCTGACGTGCCCATGGGCTGTTTGAAACTTTGAGGCTGCTTGGATCCTTTGGAACATCACAGAGGTGCCCGACCCCACTGCTGCTCCTGTCCCCTTTGTCACCTGCGGGTAGCAGGGTCAGCCCCCACCTCTGATTCAAAGTCTGTGCTGATCCTGCCTGTGGCAGCACAGCCTGTTCTGGCTCATTTCTGCCTTCATTACTGAGCTTGATTAAACGGTACTTGTACAGCCAAGGGTTGGGAAAACACACAAAGGGACTTTTCTACTCATCTGAGGCACTTGGGTACTGTGGAGACAGATGCTGAAGGGAGAGGGAGACGTGGAGAGACATTGAGGTCGCGGTAATGAGATGTAACCCATTAGGGCAGGGTCCTTCTGGGATCCAGGTGCCTCCAAGGGAGGGAGAGGGTTCAGACAGAGCCCCAGGACCTGGAAAAGGCTCCCTCTGAAGAAGGAAAGAATGAACTGAGGAGTTGCCTTGTCTGAGGGACAGAGTTCTGTGGCTTTTGCAGAGGGTGGGGTTGGGAGAAAACAGTGGTGAGACTGTTTTGGCCTCAGGTTCTCACGTCTGTATCTTGTTTTATAGAGTCTGTGTATGCAGCCAGAGATATTATGGCATGGCTGGAACACACAGGGCTGCATTTAACCAGCACCTCCTGGGCTGTGCTGCTGCTGTAGCATCACGGGACGTGAGCGGAGCATGGGGTGATGCTAAGAAAGGAGATGACTCCTGTCACCTCTCTGTGATTCCTAAAGCAAGATGTGGTCTCCCAGATCAGATCAAGCTTGTCTTTGGGGGCTGGGAAAAGCTGTAGCAGAAGGTGGCAACTCTTATTACAGGGTGAGGTTGGCCAGCCCTGAGGATGCCAGGTCTGGGGCTGTCCATAGGGTCCACCTGAGTCCTGAGTGCTGATGGCTCAGCAAAGACAGGCCTGGGAGTGACTTCTGAAGATGAGGAACAACTTCAAACCAGCAGGCTCATGGTCTTGAACTCTCCTGCTCTGGGCAGTCTTCCCTTAGATATTTCAGCCCAATTATTTTTGTGCTGTCCTCCCCATGCTGGAGGAGTGCAGAGCTTTCCTCCCTGCCCATCTGCAAACCTCATCTTGTGCTTCATTTGAACGTTTTCCTTTTACCCATTCCCTGCTGCTGCCAGGGTCTGGGGCACGATGGTGGCTTTCATCCCTCCTTCCCTGTGATGATTCAGAGCTGGTGGCTTTTGGCCTCTGCACTACGGGTCTCTGGTTTGTTATAAGCTGTTGTGAGGCGGTTCGTGGTGCTCTGGTACGCAGAGGAGAGATGCTGGGGACTCTTCTGAGTTAATGAACTGCCAGATTGCAAGGGATGACACTCAGTGACACCCTGGGTCTCTTTGGGAGGTGTGTGTCACCCCTGCTCTCACCCTGTAATCTGAGTACGCTGGCACCAGGCTCATGTGTGGACTCAGGGATCTTAGGAGATGGTCGAGGCTTTTAACTGTGGGCTCTGATGGCCCTGCTCTCCCTGCCAGCAGCTCCGAGAGCTCCTGTAATTAACTGCACATCCCCAAAGTCACTGCCTCTGAAGCTTCAGGACCTGCCAGTGCTTCTGACTGCTCCAGTGCCCAGTGAGTGTCCAGACAGGGGTCAGTGAGACATCTGCTGTCAGAGGAGCTCAGAGTCTCCAGGCTGGAGAGGAAGGAGCACTTCCCCACCCTTGGATTGAGGACTGAAGCAGCCACGGGCTCCGAGGGGTGTAAACAGGGTTTGGGCTCTCAGCAGCCACGAGGTCACTGAATGTTTGTGCTCAGCTCAGCCGGGCAGGGCTGTGGTAGGTGCCAAAATCACCGTGTGATGAGAGAAATGACAGTGATGGCTTCACTGAGGATGTGCTGAGGACAGTGCCCCTGCGGGGGGTGGGTGCGGGGAAGGAGCTGAGCCATCCTAATCCCTTCTGGAATGATCAGAGTTAAACTCCCGCAGCAGGATTGCTCATCAGTGATTCATCAGCCTGAGCATTAGGGCGGTTCTGCCTTGCTGTCTGCAGAAATAACACTGGGGAACAGGGGAGGGGGATGTGTCACCCCCAGGGAGATTTGAGTGGCTCTGAAGTGTCACCACATGGAAAACTGACCAAAGCTGGGGGGTTGAGAGAGGGAGGTTTGCAGACTGGAGGCAGGGGTGCTGCTGGCACGGTGGATCTCTGGTGTCACACTGACCATGTGTGGACAAGGGATGCTCCAGCCATGGGTGGACACTCAGGTTTGGGGTGCAGACGTGCCTGCCTGTGGCCAAATTTCGCATTTTAGAGCAGAGAGCTTGAACCGTCTCCTGCTGCTCGACCACAAGCAGCACCTGAAACATACAAAGCCCAGACAGAGTGAGTTTGGCAGGTCAAAGCCTCCCTGCCTTTACTGCCTCTTCCTGACACCAGCCCAACCCTCCACCAAATAAAAATTCCACACACAGAGACGGTTAAAAACATCAATTAGCTCTAAAACAATTATTTTTTTTCTTTGAAATGCCATTTTATATATGCAATAACACAACACAATAATCCTGGGTTATTTAACAGAGCATTTACCATGAAAACAGTCATTACTCTTTAAACGCTGCTGACTGTACAAGCCTCTTAACATTAAACGGCAAGTGAGGCAGAAGTCTTGCCATCAGAAATGCCACATCCTCCTGAATATATTAAAAACACTGGCACTGGGAGGCTTGCTGCCTGACTGAGTGGCTTTTCCCGTGCTGGGAAAGCTCTTGAAATTCTGGGGCAGCCCATGGAGCATAGGAGTAATGTCCAAATTTTGATTTGTTTAGGTGTAGATGTTTGTTGGAGGGGATTAGATGGGTTCAACCCAACTTCACCATAGTCCCATGCCTTCCCTGTGCCCCCATTCCTCTCTTTTTCAGCCTCAATTGCACCAGAAGAGGTTCAGATTGGACATCAGAAGGATTTTTTTCACAGAAATGGTTGTTAGACATTGGAATGGGCTGCTCAGGGAGGTGGTGGAGTCCCCATCCCTGGAGGTAGCTCTCAGTGCTCTGGGTGGGGTTCCGCTGCAGGTTGGACTCAGTCTGAGAGGTCTTTTCCAGCCTGAGTGGTTCTGTGGTCCTGCACCATCCTGATCTCCAGGGGTAGCAGCTAGGTTTGTTATCCAGCCTAAACCCAGTGGATTTAGCAGGTTTAATAGTCTCCACAGGGCCTATCTTAATGCACTGATAAAGATGTTTTTTGCAGCTAAGTCAATAACGAATTTAGTAGTAAATTCTGCGTTTTCCCCCTTTTGAGGTTCAAGGGAATTGTGCTGGATGTATATTATTTGCTTATTTATTAGACCTCTTCTAGTACCTGGCACGAGCCCGAGGGAGCAGATGGAAATACCATTCTCAGGCTACCAAAAGCCTTCGGTTTAAGCAAAATAGTTGTGTTTAAAGATTAATTTAAGATGCTTTAAAAATTGAGCAGGCCATTCATTTTTAATATTGATTGATATTATTATAAAAGATTCAGCTGCAACTCTTCTCACCAGGACCTCTCTTGGCGCGCAGACAGCGCGTTTGTCTGCGAGGGACGTGGCTTAGTTATTTTTAATCTTTGATACTTGTTCTTGTGAAATTTATGGGAAGCATCATCTCGTATCTGGCACATCAGAGCATCCCAGGCAGGAGCTGGGAGGGCCTGGGGAGGAGGTGAAGTTGGATGAATGGCTGGTGGGGGTTGGAGCCCGTGTCTCTGCTGGATGAAGGGAAGAGCTTGGTACATCTTACTCCAGCAGCATCGTAGGACTGGGAGCACATCTTCATTAAACTGGAAGGAGCTGTGGTACAGTAAATGCTGGGGACCTGAATAGGCAGAAAATAAAATCTGCCCAAACAGCCAGGATGTTTGATTGTGCTTCTCGAAAACCTCCTATAGTTTTGTTTTT
>VXBC01008202.1:510118-599666 GCA_013399945.1 Ploceus nigricollis
TTTTTTTTTTTTAAAACACTTTTTAAAGTGGAAGTGGAAATTAAATACTGGCAGAGTGCCCAAGCCTGGGCACCTCCTTTGCATTGGTATCCTTTGATAGTGTTTTGTTGGCAAACTGGTGGCACAAGGCAGGCACCCCAGCCCTGGAGGAGCTGAGTTTGATGCTGAGGAATAATTTTCGAAATTGCATTTATTTCACAGGCGTGAAAGGTCACAAAGTGAAGGGAAACAAGAACTGTATTCAATTAGACAATTCGATCAAAATAAATCTGTCAAGATGGCATTCCTGCTGAGGAATCAATTGACTTGGAAAATGAAGGCAGCTGCTGCTGCTGCTGCCATTATTGTTGTTATTATTATTATTATTTTAAATTAGCTCCAGTACCTGCCACAAGTACCTGAGCCGGAGTGCCCGAGTGGCTCAGATCATCTATCACTCTTATTAGATATTAATACATCCTCCTCCACCTTGCATTTAGTGCCCTGTTAATGGTCAAGTGGCCCCAGAGTGCTTCCTGGGAGGCTGATGGGAATGATTAGTAATGAGAAGGGATGGTGAGGTGCTTTTTTTTAATTCTTTTTTTTTTTTTAGCCAGAAGGTTCAGGGAATGAAAAGCCTGGTGAGATGGAGAAGAAGCAAGGACGCACACGGCTGGTGTGCTTGCTCACACACAGTTGTTGGTGGCTCTAAATTACCCTCAGTAATATCCCTGCATGTTCCTTTTTGTTCCAGCAGAGAAGCATTCAAATAATTGAATTTATAGCTGGGGATTGGTAGGAAAGGGGGTTTTCTCCCCATGTTGGTGCTGCTCCTGCTTCTCTGGGAGTGCTGGCTCTGACTGGCTTGGTAGCACTGGGGTTGTGCCCATGCCTTGATGGGCAAAGGAGTTTGGCAAGAGAGACTATGGGAGAATGGAGTAGAGGGACATGATCCATCAGGTTGGAAGCTGAGGAAAGGCTGTTGGGCAAAAGCTAGCATGAGATGTTCCCTGAGGGAATAAATGATTTTGCAGAGGAAGAAATCCTCCCATTGGAGAGAACTTGAAGCCTCCACAGTCCTCTCCATCACCTGAGCTATTTAAAACTTGACTTGATAGAGCACTGGAGAATTACAGCAAAGCAACAGGCCTGCCCCAGCTGGATGAGAGCCTGGAGAACTCTGACAGATCCTTCCCAGCTTTGGCGCTTCCCTTTCTGCTGCCGTCAGCCCTTGGCGGCTGAGCCGGCGTCGCCTCCCGGGGGTGTCCCGTCTTTGAACGAGAGGCACAGGGAAATCAGATGTGAAGGTTCCCAGGGCTGCCAGGCAGCAGAAGTGTCTCAGAGTGTCTGGGCTGCCTGTGATGGGAAAGGTGAGGAGAGAAGTTTCCTTCATCTTTTACCAGCTGGGGTGTTTTCCTTTGTATCAGGCAGCGTTAAAAAACCCACAGAAAAGAAAGAAAAGTCACCAAGCTCCTTTAAGGACAGATTTTGTCACAGCAATGGATTGCTCTGCTTGCCAACTGCCTTCAGCTTGGTGCAGCTCATCAAAGAGCCTCTTCCTGTGCCTTGGGCAGCTCTGCCTGGATACAGCTTGTGGCCAGGAGGCTTTGCCCCAGATGGGTCACCTGAATTGACAGCAGATCCTCCTCTCTCTGGCTCAGAAGGTGGCTGAAGTGTTAGCAGTAGGTGGCAGAGAGAAACAGGGTCCTCCTGGACATCTGATACGTACCAGCACTTGGGTTTGGTGCTGGCACCATGCCCCAGATGGGTTTTGTAGGTGTGACTCCATCCTTCTCCCTTAAATGACAGAATCTTTTCTGTTAGAAAAGCCTTCTAAAATCATAAAGTTCAACCATTCCCCAGCACTGCCAAACCCACCACTAACCCATGTCCCCAAGGGCCACATCTGCACATCTTTTAAATCCCCCCACTGCCCTGGGCAGCCTGTGCCAGTGCTTGAAAACCCTTTCCATGGAGAACTCATTCCTAATATCCAACCTACACCTCTCCTGCTGGAACGTGAGCCATTTCCTCTTGTTCTGGTCCTGCTGCCCGGGTCCTGCCTGGCCATCAGACCCCTGCTCTGTGCCTTGAATGGGTGTAACTGTGCCCACCTTGAGACGCTGGGGCAGGGGATGTGCACTGGGAGCCAGGCTGAGGATGGACTTGCCTTTGCCCACCTGTGTGTGCAGGTGATCCAGCTGGGATCACGCGGGGACAGCGAGGCAGGAGAGGGACCTCAGCTATTGCCTCCTCCTCCCATGGCTTGAATTTTTATTGACTGGTGATGACAAACTGGTTTATGGACAGATCTTTTATACCCGCTAGGACTCGGCAGTTATTTTTGAGATGATGCTTTGCCTCAGAATCTTCCTTCCTTCATCCTTCATAAATCTTGAGCGAGGCTGCTGCATTCAGACCAAGCTTAATATTCCTCTTGCAGATCTCTGCACCAAAATGGCTGTATCCAAGCAGGGAGGGGTTGGCAGATTCCCCTCCACCCCTTTGCTCTGCTCTAAGGCCACCTATTAGGGTCTGTAAAAGGGTGTGGAGTCCTTGGAGGGGGCAGGACTGTGCTGCCTTGGGGGTGTTTGTGTGAGGGTCCAGGGCATGGATATGAACCTCTTCTCTTCCCATCAGGGTGTAGCTTGTGAGGAACAGGTTGGAGTATGGAGGTGGTGGTACCACCTAGGGAAGAGCAATGTGGGCAGTAATGGGAATAAAAGAATAAGGAAGGGATAGAAAGAGAGACTTATTTTGCAGCTGTGTTGCTGTTGTTGGCTTTTTTCAAGTGAAAAGCAGAGGGGAAGGAGTCCAGCCCCCTCATTTCACCTCTCATTCACTGATGCCTTCAGTTGCAAAGGACAGATCCCATTCACTTGGCCTTTCTCCTCTCCTCATTAACTCCCATGACCTTGAGGCTATGGCAAGAGCAAAGCGTTTATCCCAACAAAAGGATTATCAAAATAAATAACCAGAGTTTTCAGAAAGGTCATGTCCCTCGCAAGCCCAGGCTGAGGCAAAACCTCTGTGCTCAGCTGAGTTTGGGCTGGCTTTTCTTCCCAGCGTGTCGGGTGATAAATCCCACTTGTGTCACCTCACCCCTGAGCGCCGTCCTTCTCACAGCAGAGCTGGAGAATATTTTCCTGGGAGCTGCAGGAGTGGGAAGTGGAGCAATGCGCTGTCCCCCAGGGATGTCTGAAAAGCACCATGGGACCCTGGTGTTGTCATTGTTGCTGCCCTTCCCAGACCATTCCAAGGATCTCCCAGTGGGATGTGACCAGCAGAATGAGCCCCCAGGCTCCCTGTTAGCAGATCACTGGAGGAATCCTCCTTTAGACAGGTTCCTTTGGATGAAATGGATCCTGAGGAGTTCAAAATCAGGGCAAAAGATGCTGATTATTAAGAAAGTGTTGGATATAGAGAAATTAAGGACAGTGTGATATGGAAACAAAGGTGCAGGTGTCTTGGGAAGTGGTTCCTACAAATACACACACACACCTGTGTGTAGGTGTATGCATGCATAGGTGGTTCCCAGATAAGCCCTAAAAGTTGTTACTCCTAATCTTGGTGTTAAAAATAATAATATTCCCTCTAATTTTCACATCCTTTGGGATTTCCCTGTGTACTGCACTGCTCTGGTTTAGTCCAGGCTGGGCTCAAGGGACAGGGCTTGCCCTCAGCTTATCACGCAGCACCTTCTCTAGCAGGTGGGCTTTTTTCCATGTTTCCTACAGCAAACTTGTCTCTGACCACCCTCCACTTCCAGTCTCTCTGCAACAACGTTAAATTCATGTTTGGTGATGCAAATGAACGTGGCTGCTTCCAGGGAACCCTTGGGAGGCTGTCAGGAGCAGGCTGGCATTGTGCACCCAAGTCTGCAAACCCACGAGCTGAGCTGCTGGGAGTGCAATACCTGTGTGGAGGAAGAACAGAGCTGCCTCGCTGCAGGAGGTTCTCACATCCTGGGTGAGATCCTGCCTGGGATCTGAGCCGGCTCGGCTGCTCCGCGCTTCCCTTCTGCTCCTCTTGGTTCATGCAGCTGGGGAATAAAAAGCACCTGCCTTTGCTGCCGCTGCCTGAGTGAAGTGTTATCAGGTTTTATTCTCCCGCCTGTCTCCCTTTTTCACACCTGTGTATCACAAAAACGTCTCCTATCATCACATGCCCCGCGAAACTCTCCTGGAGCGTTTATCTGTTCGAGAGCAATAGCGGAGGATGTGATTTTGAGGCTGGCGTCCTCCCTCTGCCTTTCATCCCTTCTCTTTGACATGATAGAGCATCTCCGAAGTTGTAAAGAGCATCTCTCTTTGTGTGGGTGCACCTGCTCCGCGCGCGCCGTGGGCGGGGGTGCTGCGAGCAGGGGGAAATCGGTGAATAATTTACCACGCAACCAAAAGGACCAGTAAGTAAAGCTTTAAATTATTAACACTGAGTTCATTTCAGAGGAGAGATGTTGGAGCTGTTTGCTTTGGCTGCGGGCTCTGCCTCTGAGTTGGGATGGCAGGAATAGGAGTGGCTCTGGAAGGATTCTGATGCTGTGGTCATGTTCAGGCCGGAAGAGCATGAGCCAAGGAAATAAATAATTAAAAAGATCCAGATAGGTGTAAGGACAATCCCAACAGCTTTAATTATGTAAGCTGGTGATGCCCTTCCCTGGGAAAGAGATGAAAAAATAATGACCTTTTGTTGCATTGCCAGAGAAATGGCATTTTCTTTCACTGCCTCCCTTAATTCTTTAGGAGGCAGAGGAGCAGGTGATTCCTCTCTCCTTCCAGGAAGCTGGCGTGGGGCAGCTCCTTCCCAATCCAATCCAGAGATGCTCCCACACACATTTAACCTGCTGATTCTTTACCTGCATCTTTGCTCTGCTGTGTGATTCCTCTTGAATTAGGTACCACAAGCCTGGCCAGCAGCTGCACCTGGAGCCCAGGTGCTCACCCAAACCACCAAAATTCCAGCTGTTTTTGGCAGGTGAAGGTGCTGCCCAGCAGGTCAGATGCTGCTCCCCATCCAGGCAGCGTTTGGTGGGATAAAAGCCGAGTGTGAACCGGTGCTGAACCTGAATCAAGAGCTGCCATTGAAGGAGCTTTGCCTGCTTCTCTCCTTTTTTTTTTTTTTCAAACACACCAAGAGCTGGGAGTTAATTCTGGAATCATCACTTGCACAAGGATGTTTCTGGCAGGCTTGGGGTTGCTAAGTGTAGTTAAGTGCCTCGAGCATCCCCAGCTATTCGGCTCCTTGGTTTTTTTTCTCCATGAAGAGAAACTTTCTGAAGAGGGAAGCGAGTGCAATCAGCCGTGCTAAATAATCCTGTAGGGTGCTGCAGGAGGTGCCGTCAGCACTGCTGTGTGGGCTGCCTGGGCTGGCTCCTTCCCCAGTTTCACCCCCTCCATCTCTCATCTCCTCTGGATCCTTTTGCTGGCATCTGTGAGAGCAGGGAAGTGCGTGGAGCTGGGTGTTGGTAGACCCTCAGAAAGGCAGCAAGGAAGGTGCACTCAGTGCCTCTGAGATGCTTCTGGACTCAGAATCCTCTTGCTCCTGATCACAGCAGTGCGTGGATGTGTTGGACTGGGATGTGCCAGGGTGGAGAGCTCCAGATGTCTGCGGCACCAAACAAACTTAAACCCACTCATGCTCTGTAATTCCCTCCGGGACACTGGGAGTGCATTGAGGCAGCAGTGTGGGGGGCTCTGCCCTGTTCCTTCCTGGAATGAGGTGGTTGGTACCACTGAGGGCTCTGGAGGAAAGAGCTCATTTCTGGAGTGATGTGATTTGCCTCTGGTGTTTTCAGGGAGGATTTTTGTAACTGTTTAAACCTGGTAAATTGCTAATTACTTAACAGCATGTTTCTGAGAGGAGCATAAAGAGAAGGCTCCAAAGCTTCTAAGTGGTTTTTAACAAACACAAATTTCATTTTCTATTAGGATCTTGGAATTGGTTTCTGAGGTGGTTAATGCTGCTTTTTGTAGTTGTTTTGGGTCCTGTTTCTGCGAGTGTAGGAGCTGGCCCTGCATAATGCAGGTTGAACCCCAGAGATGATTCACTTTGGTGGCTGCTCTCAGTCCTGGCTCCTGGTGTGGTCTAGGGTGCCCCAGTTAGACTGAGCTGGGCTGAAAACCCTTGCTGATGAAGGATCATTCCTGTACTAAAGCTCCACTCATTTTCAACAAATTCAGCACAGCAAATTCCCTCTTTTTCCTCTCTTTTTTCACCCTCTAGTCCCGCTTCCAGTGGTGCAAGAGGGAGCGAAAGACCCAAAGCTTTTTCTCCTTGCCTGCCTCTCATGCTGCAAAAATTAATAACAAGGTTCAGCTCCCGAGCCCGTGTTCCCAGAAGCTTATTTATACCTGTGCTTAGTGTTGATTCAGCTACCTCACATGCATCACTCAAATTCACAAGAGCTCTCATAGAAAGGAGAGATGAAAATCACCCTATCCTGCTTCTGCCTCTCTTTCTTTTCTATTTTCTCTCTCCTGCACACTCGCAACACTTGCCTCCAAAGTTATGAGCACCAGGAAAAAGAAGTTGTCACCGAATTTGTTTCAGAGCCCCTGCGTGAGCTCCCTCTCCTGCTTAGGCCGGGCTTTGCAAAGCCACGCTTAGCAGACCCCTGCCCCTTGGAGAGCCCACATCAGAGGAGAGGAGAAAAGGCCCGACAGGTGCCTCCTCGGCCGTTCCAAATCTCCCACCGTCGGCACATTTGTGTTAGATATTGATTTCTGTTTAATAGAATAAGCCAGGAGAAATCACACTCTTTGTTGGCGTTCAAAGGATAAACCATAAAAGCCATTAAGAAGTACTGTAAGCGGCGGGATGATTAATGAGACTTTAGGTGCATTCCACTGACTGCTCCCAGATAATGTCTTTGAAAGATCCCGTTGCTTCTGGCTGCAATTCAGAGCTATTTATTTGCAAGGTGAAGTTCTGAGGAGCGGTGCTTCCAGCCCTGCCTGATACTGTTATGGAGACAAACTGGTTGCCCCTGATTTCCCATCTCCAGAGGGATCTTTCTGCATTGTGGTTTTGCTCGTCAGCCTTGTTGAGATACTGGGGAGGACAAGTGGAAGATGCAGTGTCTGTCCTCAAATTGCTGCTCTGTGCCTGTGGTGAGAGGCTGCCTTAGGGAGAGAGAGCCATGGGCTTAGAGATCATAGGAAGGAAGCCCTTTTTGGGACATATTGATCCTGTTTGGGTTGGTTTTTGGTCTGTTTTTCGGTTGTTTTTCCTGTTTTTCATGTCTTCCTGTGGATCCATGTCTCTGTCCATGGGAGCTCTCTGGCAGTTGGGCTGTCTGTGATCCTGGCAGTGCTCGTACCCCATAAACACCTCTTTGGTTTCAGTCTGGGCAGAGCTCACAGTGGTGTGCTCCTGCCTCCAGGGCTGAAATCCCCCAAAACATCTGTGCTGGGTCTCTGTGGGGGTCAGCACCCCACTGTGAGCCCCAAAACCTGTGCATCAGCATCCCACGGTCACCCCAAATCTGTGTGGGTCAGCACCCCACTGTGAGCCCCAGCAGACCTGGGAATGAATATTTCTTTCAGCCCCTTTCATGACATCTCTGTGGACTTTGGGTTCCTAAACTGGGGTTTTTCAGGACCCCCATTTTTCAGGAGATGGGCTCTTGAGGACAAGCTGAGGAATGGTTTCTCTTACTGGATAAAACCAGATGGGCAAAGGCAGTCTCAGACCCAAGGTCTAATCCATTCTTTCTGCTTTGTTTTTTCCAGCTGCACAACTTGCAGACTTCAGGGTGTGATGTGCAGAGTGTGGGGTGGCTGGAGGTACAGAGCTGCTCTCCAGACCGGGGCCATGCAGCCCCACACCCCAACTTCCCACCTGCTCTGCCAGGTTTCTCCTTTCCCTGGGGAGGTGGAAGTTATTGGTGTCACAGCCAATGCTGTTTCTAAACTGAGCCTATCTGCAGTGAAACAACAAACAGAACACAAGGAAAGAGATAAGCTGAGTTAAAAAAAAATACAACAAAACCTGCACTTGAAATTTATTTTTTTTAATCTCTGGAAAAAAAAAAAAAAACAACCTTTCCCTGTGGCAGGGCAGGATATGGGAGGCAGGAGTTTTCTGTCAAGGGACCTGGAGCTGCCAGAGTTCGTCATCAAGAGTAATAACAACCAAATTATGATTGGCAAACTGTCATTGAGGGGGTAATGAGGATTTAATCCAGTGCAGCAGAGGAGCAGGGAGGGGGAGCAGGCAGTATCCCATCTTTAATGAACAGCAGCGCTGCTGGTAGGAAGGGAAGGACCCACTTCTGCTCTTCCCTTCCTCAGTGGTCACGCTGCAGCGACAGCCAGAGACAGAACCCACCTTCCTTGCAGTGGATTGGTTTTTCCCGTTAAACTTGAAGATAAAAGTCGGCAGCTAAATTGCTGTCACTGTTTTAATTCTCCCTGTCTCGCCACCTCCCCTCTTCCCCCGCTACCTCCTCCTCCTGCTTTTCTCCTTTATTTTTGTCTCCTTCTTTCTCCTTTCTGTGCCTCTCCTCCATCTTTGTTTTGCTCTGTCAATCTCTTCCTTTATTCTAAAGCTCCTTTCCCTTCCTCCGCTCTCCTATCTCCTTT
Source organism: Ploceus nigricollis (assembly GCA_013399945.1). Taxonomy (NCBI): domain Eukaryota; kingdom Metazoa; phylum Chordata; class Aves; order Passeriformes; family Ploceidae; genus Ploceus; species Ploceus nigricollis. The sequence continues at coordinate 518,680 of VXBC01008202.1, forward strand.
ATTCCCTTTAAATTCATCGCTGCTTCTCTCTCCCAAGCCCTCCTCCTCTCTCAGCATCCTCTCCATCGCCGCCAGGCTTTGCAGCCTCTCCTGGGGGCCCTCCGCTCCTCCATCTCTTCCCACAACTGATTTATTGGCTCACTTGGAGAAAATTCGGGCTGGTGTTTGTGCCTCCAAGATGCTGCCAGCAGCTGGGAGAGCACTAAAAGGGCACTGGGTTTGTTTTCAGGATCACAGTCAAGTGCTGTGGTTTGGGCTGGGTGAGCTCCCCTGCGGGTCGTGTTTTTGGAGAGGTTTGAGGGTCTTTTGGCTTTCAACATCCTTTCCCTTTCATACCTGCCCTCCAGACATGAGTTCTTAAGCAAGGTGCTCCCCAGGCTTTGCTTCTTGCGTACACTCAGCACTTAATAAGCAAAACTTTGTAGTAAAAACAGAGAGTGGAGGGATGTGGGGGGTTGGGAGCCCTGGGGTGGGGGATTTATAATGTTTATGAGCTCCGGGTTTGCCTCTGCCACTGACTGCTGCCGGAGATTTAGCAAATCCTTTAATCTCTCTCCTTCCTCAGTTTCTCCAGTCGGTTAAGTGAGGATAATGAGCCATAACTAACTTGCAAGCTGTCGTGGGAACGATTTAATTAGCGGCTGATCTTGCTAGGTGCTGTGGGGCTTTGGTTCCATGGTACAGGAGTGTGGATTCAGGCATGAGAAGGCTCCAAGGGGCTCAGGACCTACAAGATATTTGCCTGCCTAAATACTTTCAGTGATCCAAGCCCCAGCTCATATGGCAGCTTCTACCTCCTGGGGTGGTGATGTCCCTGGTCCCCTGTCCAGCTGTGCCCCACAGCAGCGAGCAGGGGATGCAGGGGACAGCTCTGCTGTCCTTTGCCATGTGTTTTGCAGGCAGTCCCTCTCCTCCATCCCTTCCTGCTTGCACAGGGGTTAATTGCCTCGTGCATCTGCCAGCCGCAGGGCTTCCCAGCCAGCACCGCTCTTCCAGGAATAGAGTCTCTTGGTTTGCAGCTCTCTGTCATAAATCCAAAAAAAGGAGAGAGAAAGAAGGGAGGAAATCTATTCTTTCCAGCTGTCTCTGGCTTACGTAGCCGATAAGATGCACTGGTTTCATTTGGAGTGGGCGGGAGGAGAAGCAGAGGTGGTGGAGGAAGAGAGGTAAATACCGATACAGAAACACTCCCTGGTTCCAGGGATCAGCTGTGGATCCTCACATGAGTATCTTCCATCCTTCCTGCTCATTATCCACTGAAAAATTCCTGTTTTCCTTATCATGACGCTTGTTGCTCCTTTGGATGCTCTCTGGAGCTTGGCTGCCTTTCTATCCCAGGGTGCAGAAAACGCTGCACTTGTGAGATCCAATCTGCCTTGCTTAAGGAGTGTGTGTGTTCTGTTATGCCCAGTGGTTTTTGGTTGTAACCACATGCCAAAGAGGCATGACAGGGATTTGTTCCTGCCCCCTTCTCCATGCTAGGGCTGCACATGCTCCATTCCAGAGGATTAGCTGACACTGAAGCAAAGCACATCCACTGGCTTCCTTCTGGCTGCTTTAGTCCCTTAACAAATGCAATTATATTTGTCTTGCATCATCTTTTTTCTTGAGATGAGCCTATGCTGATCAGTGCTTACAATCCCATTCTCTTTTCCCTGTCCAGAAAAACAGGGGGATGGTGTTCACATAAAAGCCTTTGAGAAGCAAAGAAGCTCATGAAATCTCACCCTGGAGTGACCTTTCTTCCCCTTCCCTTGAGCAGGCAAAGGGCATCGTGTAACCCATCCGCCGAATCCCGTAAATCGTTTTTACAGACATGTAAAATATTGGTGAAAAATACTTCATCCCTTTAAAGAGAAAAATAAACAGCTTCTCTCATCATTATACAGTTTCTAGGAAGAAAAACACAGTTGGTATTGACAAAGCTTAAAAAGGCGGGGGGGGTGATGGGAGAAAAAAGAAAACCCAAACTCAGGATGCTGAACTTCTCACAAAACAGCCTGCCTTTGATATTTACAGATGTGTAATTTGCTCCTTGTTGGATTTGGTGTGAACTCGTCAGCGGTGCTGCGTGTGAGCATGGGGAGGCAAAGTCCTCCTGTTTGTTGGCTGAAATTGCAGTGGGAGCTGTTGAACATCTTGGTGGTCGTTGAGTCTGTCAAGAGAGCAGTTCACTGCACCCTAAAAAGCTGCTTAAAGGGTGTTCATTTTTAGAACCACAGAATTTAGGTTGGAAAAGACCTCCAAGATCATTGATTCCAATCTGTGATTGACCCCCACCTTGTCACACAGACCAGAGCTCTGAGTGCCAAGTCCAGGCATTCCTTAGACCCCTACAGGAAGGGTGACTCCACCACCTCCCTGTGAAGCCCCTTCCGATGTTTAAAAACCCTTTCAGTGAAGAAATTCCTCCGGATGTCCACCTGACCCTTCCCTGGTGCAGCTTGAGGCCATGCCCTCTTAAATTGTCCCTAAGGGTGCTTTAAATGTCCTCCCATACCAAACCTGTGGTGGTTAATGAAGAGAATTGATGAGCTTAGAAGTCTTTTCCAGCCTCCACAGTTCCCTGATTGGGGTTGGCCACCATGCTTTGAACAGCTTTGAAGGTGAACCTGCACAAGGTATGTGACTTCCAAACTGCTGTATTGAGCTGAGCTCAGCGCTACCCTGAGTGCTCAGTGCAAGGTGCTCACCTGGAGTTTGCACCACCAGTAGTCTTTTATCGCTCCGAAATTCCCTTTCCATCAGCTGGGCTTGATTTCAAGGTGTGAATTTGGCTTCTCTCTGTGACCTGCAGTTGGCTGTGTGCTCTGTTACGTTTCAAAGTACTCTGAGAGCTGTAGAAATACGAAGCCTTGTCTTTTGCCATTGAAATATTTTTATTCTTTCCCCTTCCTGGGTTTATTGCCTTTGAGTTATGCAGGTGCCTTTGAAGTAGGGATGAATTTTAGCCATGGAGTTTCATCTCGAGGTGTAGATCCGTGCTCAAAGGAGGGAAGCATTCACTACATTTTCTTTTCCCATTCAGCCTATTACAGAATTGGAACCAAGCTGTGAAATTCAGATGTAAATTCCTCCTAAGCCACCACCAGACACGGTTTGATTGCCCAGCTTTTTAAGCTGGTGAGCTCCGATAGTCAGGATGGAAACTTGGGAATGGCTTCTTTGGAGATAGGAGTGATCACTGACTGTCATCTTTCTGCATCCAGCATGCAAGCTGGGAATGGGGTTGGTGGGAAGACACATTTTTTCCATGTTCAGCTTCTGAAAGCTAGGCTGTTGCTATGTTTGCCTCCAAAATGTGTCTGTGATGGAAAAGAAAGGAAGGTTAGAAAATTATGGGACCCAACTGGGATTCTGGTGGGGGAAAAAATCCATATGATGCCCCAGTACCACTCTGAAGGCATCTGAGGTGCTTTGGGTCCATGGCATCCCCCTTGTTGTCTTTGGGTGAGCAGGATTCCCTCGTGGCCTTGCCAGCAGAGCCGCCCTCGGTGTCTAATTGGCCGTAGTGGCAGCTCCCGGCTCGCTCCATTTATATCCACAAACGGGGATTACTGGGAGCCAACCAACTTCAATGCCAGCTGCAGAGGAACAGAGGGGGAGAGGGGAGAGCAGGAAATGAGCCGTGCAGATGTTGGAGAGTGAATTAGCCTTTCAGAGTGTTTTCCATGGCGAGGCGGCGCAGCAGCTGAGGTAAGAGGGAGCAGGATGCTGACAGCATCCCTCCAGCAATCCCTCATATTTACTGAGGGATTGAGATGAGTTTGTTCTCTTCTAGAAGATTGAAGGCTGCAGAGACCTCAGAGCCTCCTAAGGGTGCATGGCAGGGCTTAATAATAAAGATTGAGTCAGGTCTTCAGTATTTTATATGAAGATACCAGGCTTAAATAATAAATGAAGCAAAATTATTCAAGGTGTATCCAAAGGGGGAGGAAGAGATGTTCCAATGCAGGGAGCTCAGGAGCAGCTCGGCAACTGTCAACATAGAACAGAAATGGAGTTGTACCTAAAAACCAGCCAGAGAGGAGTCTCTAGATGATGTTCCTCTTCCTTTAAACACTATGATTTGTTCTGGGATTTTATGCTAAAGGATTCACTGCTGCCCAGAAAGAGTTGTCCATGACCAAGAAAGGGACTTCTCTTGGAAAAGTTGTGGTGCTTAAGTTCCAGTCTTGTCTGGTGGGTGGAAAAGGTGAGGAAAGGCAGAAATAAAAATGTAATGGAGTTGAACTTCTCTAGTGATGCTGGGTGGATGAAGATTCAAGCTGGGCTCTGGAAAAGGGCAGCTGTCTGAGGCACAGACAGAGACTTCCTTTCTCTGCCCCCCTTTTTCATCCCTTTCCTTCCCATCAATGCTGGAGTTCCTCCTGCTGATCCCTGCCAGCCTTGCATCCTGTGGAGGGCAGGATAGACCCCATCACATCTCCCTCTGCCTTTGGTACTTCTTTGGAGCAGACAAGCCCAGGCATGAAAGCACCTGGACTTATTTCCATTTAGATGGTTCAGAACAGCCTTGTGTGCTTAGATGTTCATCGTCCTTTGACTTTCAGTGGGCTTTGGCTCTCAGAATCCTTTGCAGATCTCGGCTTTAAGCCTTGCGGCTTTCCTCTCCGATGGGGCTCCGTTTAACCTTTCCTCTTGTCTGAGGGAAGCACATCACATTAGCCCATGCACACAGATGGAAAATTGAAGAGGACCTTTGCCCTTTCCCTTCTTCAAACGTAACAACTCAGGGATCCCCCGTAAAGGCTGGATTTCCCTTATGAAGCTGTTGTTGGCAAAAGACCTAGGAGGCAATTGGAAAAGTAGCCAGGTTTGAGATTAAAGTTGTTCCATCAGCTGAGACATTCGTCAAAAGCTTCCCCTCTGGCTGATTTACATAATGCTCCAAACCATTTCAGGAGGAGTGTTGGGAAACCCATAATGCAAATAACCCCTGAGCCTCTATAATCAAACGCCTTCACCTGATCCAAGATGAGCCCAGAAAGAAATTTGCCACATGTTTTACCCAGCTCAGCAATGTCTCCTCTGCAGACGGAATTGTTAACAATATTCCGACCTGTTGGAGCACAACATTGAAACGTATAGAAACAAGACCCGCAGCCACGTTCTGCAATTCAATCTTGTCTTTATTGCGGTGGTGGAGGTGTGCTGCATATTAGCGAGGAGTTTTTTCCCCTGACTAACCTTGGCCGGGTTTCATCACCCACTCCTGGCTCTGCTGGGCTGTCCGTCTGTGTGGGCCCGTGTCCCGTCGATGGGAAGGTGACCACCTTCCCATCCTGCTGGGGATGGGGTGGTGACCAACATCAGCCTCCATATGTTTTGTCCTACTAATTTGTAGAATCATTTAGGTTGGGAAAAAACTCTAAATAATCATTGAATTTGAAAGGCTGAGACTATTGGCCTTGTTCATCCTGGAAAATGAGAGGCTTCAGGGTGACCTAATTGTGGCCTTCTGTACCTGAAAGGAGCTGATAAGAAAGATGGAGAGATACTCTTTACAAGGGTCTGGAGTGACAGGACGAGGGGCAATGGCTTCACACTGAGAGTAGGTTTAGACCGGATCTTAGGAAGAAATTCTTGGCTGTGAGGGTGGTGAGGCCCTGGCACAGGTTGCCCAGAGAAGTCATGGCTGCCCCTGGATCCCCTGCCCTGGTCCAAGGCCAGGTTGGATGGAGCTCTGCGTACCCTGGTTTAGTGGAAGGTGTCCCTGCCCATGGCAGGGGGTTGGAACTATCTTATCTTCAAGGTCCTTCCAACCCAAACCATTCCACGATTCTATAATTCATTAAGCAAAATGCCCAGCTTGAATTCTCACCAATGGCCAGATGGAGTCAGGGGTGATGGGAGAGGATGTGCTCTTAACTTCTCTGGATTATGGTGATGCTCAATCAACTTCTGTATCTCCACACAGAATTCCCCCTGCTGAAGATCTGTGCTCTAATCCTCTCTTCTTTTTTCCCCCACTTTTATCTTCTGGAGAAGAACATTATATCTCTTACCCGCTTGGTAGTTTCTGTTCCTCGATTGAATTATACAGAGGGTGCACTCGAGTGATTTTTAAATCTAAATGAAAATGTAAAGAACCCTTTGCCGGAGTGCCGAATCCTGCAATAAGGCAAATTGTTTGACTTCTTCACACCCCCATCTGGCCCTAATTGATTCTTGTAACCCAACTGTGATTTCTAACATGTTCTAGGCAGAGAAATCTACCGGCACTAATTCAACACGGTGAGCACTGGTTCGGTGTTTAATGCGACGATGAGATCAATGTCCCTTCCGAGGGAGCCGGCGAGTGCGCCTCACCCGCCCAGCCACGGCCAAGCAGCAGCTCCAGGGCAGACTTTTGCCCAAAACTTTGTTTTCAAAGATGGGAAAATATTTTTTTTTTCATCCCACTCTTATTTTTCCCCCCTTGAACACCTGCAGCTCTTTCTTTTCCCATAGAAATCCCATGGGAGGAGGCTGCTCTTTTGGGAGCAAAGATTAAAAGCATTTTAGATGAGCCTGTGTTCGCCGTACCCCTGCTTGTGAACCCCAGGATGTTTTGGCATTTGGATTCAGCCTGTGGCTTGGGCAGAGGTTGAATCCTGTTTCTTGGCAGCAGCTTTCCTGAGCCTCATCCCTGCTGTGCACAGCAGGGATCCAGGGGCTGTCGTCCAAGGATGCCTTCACTCAGACTTACAACTTGGATCCTCCGGAGTCATGCTATGAATAGAAGGGTGCTTTTGCTTTCATTATTTTTTTTTTTTAACTATGCTAAAAATATTGGCTTTCTGGATATCCTTGGCTCCTTAATAAATGAGCTGAGAGCATGGACCTCTGGGCCTCATCCAGCTCTTGTGTTGATCTCTGCTGGGAATAGCAGGAGGCCCCAGAAGGAGTTCAGCCAGGTCTTTGGAGCCACGGAGGAGCCAGCCATAATTTCTCTATCTCTACAGCTTTCTGGAAGTGTTAACGTTTATCTCTTTGCTCTGGGCTTTCAATGTCAGGGAATTGGAAGCCGTTTACCCTGATCATCATATTTTAAATGAGGAGTAAGGGCTGTGTTGGTGGGAATATATAGCCACAAGGCTTTTCCACTGGAGTAGGGTGAATCATAGGAGAAACCCTTGTGGAAGGGGGTTTTCATGGAGAGGAGGTGGATGTCCCTGCTGCCTCCTCCAAGTGTGTAAGAAATGCTTTGTGGTGTGGTGATGGATGTGGGACAACACTCCCCCACCTTAGGCTCGGCATCGTGCAATGATGTCCAATAGTGCAGTCACTGTCTTGGCGCCTCATTGCTCCATTTTCCCCTTCCCACCTCCTCCCTGAGACATTTCTGGCTGCCAGCACTCAGTTAGAACAATGTGGCATTTTAGGGCTGAATGTGATGAGACTGGCAGGCAACAGGCAGCTCGACGGCAGTGAGTGACGGGGAGCTGGGCTCCCAGTTGGAGATGACAGGTCCAGCTGACACCTCGCCATGCGTGTGGGCTGCTCCTCAGCCGTGCTGGGGGGGAACAAACAGCTTTTTACTTGTCCAACAGTTGTTGTCTCTTCTGTGTTGCTACACTTGCATCTCCAGATGCCATAAGATTAATCTTCCCTGGCAAGGTGATGCTTGGAAGCTCCTTCCATTTCGGATGAGTTGACACCAGGAAGGCAGCGTGGGCCATGGCACATCATGTTGGACAGCACTTGGCTTGTCCAGGCAAAACCCAGGCTCACCTTCCCAAAAATTGGGCTCACAGGGATTTGTTTGTGTGCTGGTAGGGTATGGCATGGTGTGGTGGTGTGTATGGCATGGATGAGGGACAAGCTCATCCTCTCCCAAAGCAGACCTGGTAGCGCCAGCTCTGGAGTTGTTTGCTGTAGTTTTCTCTTACGTAGCTATGCTGAGATTTAAAAAAATAGGAAAAAACAGATGTTGGAATCAGTGAGATGAGATTTACATATATAGAAGGGCTAAAAAGCTTCATTTTTGTTTGGTTTTGTTCCTCTTTGTTTGCTTTCTTACTTTTCAGAGTGTTTTCACATTAAAAATTCAAGATATGTCTGTCTTCTATTTTCTGGGAGGCTCGGAGGACATCTGGAGAACTTGTTAGGATTTTGTTGTTTGAGGCACGATTTCTTTGGAGGCTGAGGGGTAGCTCTGGCTGTTTGAAACCCCACTTTCGATGGTGGATCGTGTTGTCACCTCCTTTTGGAATGCTTATTTTGGAGAAAAGCTCGTGAGAGAGATGTCCTTGTTAAGCTCTGCACCATGAAATAATGGCTCAGAAAAGCTCCAGTTTGGGGGAACCTCTAATGAGCCGCCCCAGGAGGCACAGCTCTGTATTCTTGTTTTGTCTGAGGTAATGGGAAATAAGAAGAGGCAAGTCAAGTAGTGAAAATATTTTTAAAGTTCAAAAAATAAGAGAACAGGCAACCTCAGACCCTGCCTGTCTGTATGCGCTGCTTGTAAGTCGGGGGAAAGAAAGGCAGCACCCTGCTTTTTTCCATTAAGCTTCTTCTATAATGTATTAATAGAGAATTATATCCTCGCTATAGGATTATTAAAAAAGAAGGGAGATAAAAATGATAGAAATGAATCCGTGTGCTATTATGTGGATGACAATAGATACACTTAAGCCTTCCAGCCCTGACCTTGGCACATGTTTCATCTCAACTCGCGGAGAGGCTGAAATTGATATGCTGACACTTATCATTAATATGAAGAACCATCATCTTCCCCCAAGAGCATGAGGGAATGGGAAGCATTTTGCCAATGCTCCGAGGGGTAGAGAAGGGCCTCTTCTTGTCCCAGTGCAAATCCTTATGTCCCACTCCCTGATTTTTCTTTATCTTTTTAAATTAAACCTGCTACAGAAGTTTCTGTGCGAGGTGTTCAGCCGTGTGCCACCCTCCTCTCTCCCTGCCCTATGCTCCCCATTTGATCATGGACTGGTTTGACAAGCAAAAGCCCATTCAAACCTGTTCCAAATGCCACCTTAGCAATGTGAGGGGACCTTCACTCCAGATTCCTTCCTTCTGGGGCACATGGATTGGTGCTAGAAAAAAGACTGTGGGAATGAATGAGACCAAAACTGAGTTGACTTTTTTCCCCCAAATATTTAGCAATTTGAGTCTCCCTACATCTGGAGACAGCTGTGAACTTTCCCCCCAGCACTGTGCATCCCTTGCAAAAGCACAGCAGTTGGCAATATCCATACCCCCGATATTCTCCTGCAGCATCTCTTCCCATGACTACTTGGGGAAGCTTGGATAGGGAAATTTGTTTTCCAGGAGCTTCCTCTGTCTCTGAAGTTGGAAGGAGGGCAGGTTGCTGCTGTGGATTTGTGTCCGCCAGGAGCAGGAGCAGGTCCTCCATCCTGGCTGGTGCCTCTGCCTCCTAAATATCCCAACCTGGGATGTCTTCCTCAAACTCAAGCTGCCAGACATTGCTGCCATTTCCCACAGCCCACTCCATGTGGTGGAGGCAAAAGACTTCCACTTTCCCTTCCTTCCTCAAATTAAGTCTGTTTAGCCCTTAAGCTCCTGTGAATATTGAGAGGGAGAAAGAGCTGTGTAATGTAGTGACAGTTGTGCTGTGTTCCTGCTAATGCTGATATCATTTGATCAGCGTGATCCTCCGCAGCCTCTTCCGAGGATTAATAATGAAGAACGTTTCACTGGAATGAAACCTGAGGAGCAGCAGATTTGGTTATCCGAGCGCTCCAGGTGGGAGCCAGCTGCGAGCAGAACTTCCAGGGAGTGGTGGGTGTCTCAGAGGGAGCTGTGCTCCTGAGATGCTGCTGAGGAGGGGAAGCATGCAGCACATGAAGGGACGCAATGGGAAGGAGGACAAGGCTGGCAGTTTTCCTTCCACTTGAGCACAGAGCCTCCCCATCACCTCAAAAACAGGGGACTGGCCATGGCACCTGCCCATCCCTGCACTTTCAGCATCACCATGGGATGCTCTTGTGCTGTGGCTGTAGTGCTGAGTGACCAGCTGGGGGTACAACATCCAATCTGGTCACAAAGGGATAAAGCAGGACAGCTGGGAGGGCACGCAGGAGGAATTCTCTCCAAAGCCCTCAGCGTGGCAGCTCCGCTGCCTCTAAACACTGCGTGTGCCTCTTCCTTTCTTTCTTTGTCTCGTTTTATTTATAACTCTGGTTGGATTTTTTTAATTATTACTATGATTGCTCCTGCTGAGCTGTAAAGGCGGTGAGGAAAAAAGGAAAAAAAATACTGGGGCAGCTGTATCAGGCAAATTGAACTGGTTTGTTATAATCAACTGCTGCTGCTGTATCCTTGGCTTTCCGTGGCTCTCTCCCCATAGTCCCCATGTACATATAGATGCTCTCTCTCCTCTCAGTTTCAGTGTCAAGAACTTTATTGGCATGACAAGATATAGTGTGTTTCTGGAGTTAATACAGTCTCAAGTGTGTATGTCTGAGAGAGGTTTTCACAGTAGTAATTGGGTTTTATACAGTGTGTCCAGTTCTATATTCGGTGGCTGAGGTGCAGCTATATCAGGAAGCCATTTCTGCCACCTCTGCTTGAATTATGCAGAGGATTTTTTCCCTCACTTTTAAGGGTGAAATAGAGGTGGTTGTGCAGCCAGTCTGTTCCTTGCCCCCACTGCTGTGTGGCTGGAGGGGATCCCTCAGCTCAGCCTTATAGGGTGAGGCTGTTTTGGCATTGCTGTCATGCTCATTTCTGCTCCATCCTCCCCGTGGAATCAGATCAAGGGCATCCAGTGGGGCTGTGCCTCCAGAGTGGACCGAGGGTATATTTATCCTCTGTGCTCAGATGTGGCTTGGTCGAGGTGCTGGCTGGGTGCTGCTCTGGGAGAAGAGATTCTCACTGATCATGGAATTCCAGAGTGGTTTGGCTTGGAAAGGGCCTTAAAATTCATCTTGTTCCAATCCCCATGCTGTAAGCAGGGACACCTGCTCCTAGACCAGGTTGCTCCAAGTCCCATCCAGCCTGGCCTTGGACATCCATATGGCCAGAGCTTGTTCCCTTCTTCCCTGGCTGTGTCCTCTCTTCCCCCTCCCCTGCCTTCTCCATATCTCCCCTTGCCATCCTCTTCTTTTTCCTTGCTTTGCTCCCTATTTATTTCAAGATTTCCCTTGTCCCCCCATGTCCCTGCTTTGCCCCATGGGGATATATCCTGGACCCACATCTGGAAACACCCCAGCAGAGAGCAGGGTGGCACATGGGCTGTGTGCAGAGCTAAGGGACAAATGGGACCAAGAACAGCCAGTCCATGCAACAAGGAACCTTTGCTCCAAGAGGCAATGAAAGGCAGCAGAATTGGAAATTATTTTATTTCAATTAGATTTTAATTAGCTGCTGTCTCCCAGCCGCTGGATCAGTCAGCAAATAATTGAAAAGCAACAATATTTGCATGTGGTGCCTGGAAGAAAAGCTGCCTCTGATCTGTGGCAGGGAGGCTTTGGGGAGATAATTCCCAAGGTCAGCTGCTCCTCAGTGGTAGTTCAGTGTGGACAAGTTTCTTGAAAATAACCCACTGTAGCCTCACACTAATTTTACAGTAAATTAATGCCAAGCCGGCATTTGTATGGATTTAATTAGCAGGCAACACAAACTTTTATAAACCTTTTGCAGTGGCAATTTAAACCTGATTGCAAAGTTATTAAAGGCAGCCATGGCAGGCTGCTTCCAGGAGTCTGCAGGGACCTAAGGCAGGGGGGCTACATGCTGTGTTGGTGCTGCTGGAGCTTTTCATGCCGTGGTAAAACAGAAGAAACCCTGCTGAGTAACTGGAGATGTGCAAGGCTCAACCAGGTGAGTGTCAGTGTGCATCACCTACCTGGCGTGGTCAGATCAGCCTTGCTGGTCATTCCTCCTGCAGGTTGCATCCTTCAAGGAGACCTGTTGGCTCCCAAATCTCCCCCAAGTTGCTGTTCTGCCCTTCTCCAGGCGGCTGCCGCATGGTTTTTACAGTAGCTACAAATAAAAAAGCCACCTCTGTCCCCTCAGCACAGGCAGAGCCATTTATGAGCTAGGCTGTGGCAGTAAAGTGTGGTGTGGTCCCCGAAGAGAGCTGCTGGAAATCACGAGATCATGAGTTTCACAGTACATATCTAGAGCTGGTGTCACACAGAATTAAAATAAGCGGGTTAGGAGCCTCGCTTGGGCACGTGGATTACAGCTCCCCTATTTCAGGGTGGGCATGGGTGGCTTGGAGCATGGAAGAAATAGCCCTGCAGCAGTTGGACAGGCTGGATGGCCGTGCTAAGGATATTAAAAATATTTATACAGTCTGGAAAGCTTTTGAAACGACTGCAGAACGAGGTCATTTCTTATTTTGCAAATAATTGCATTTAAAATTTACCTATATCTCTATATGTATGTGTGTATATATAAGGGAAGACACAATTCTTGGCAGAGCAGGTTTAATTGCCAGCCTGCCTTAATAAGAAATGGGCAATAGCAGCTTTTAATTACAACTGTGGCTAGTGCAGGACACCTCAGCAATCAGGCCGATCCTGTCCTCCATGCTTCCCTCCTCACATGTTGGAGGACAATGGCAAGTCATTAACGAGCTATAATGGGAAAAGCCGTATCTAATGATTACATTCTCTTAGCCAGGCCGGGCGGGTGAATAACCACCGGGGTACTTTTTCTTCCCTTTTCTCCTCGCTAATAGCCTTGCTGGAGCCGCTGAAGCCTAGCTCAGCTGCCGGGCCACTGACTGCTCTGCTTGGCTCCCGGTGCCAGTGATTGAGTGCCCAGCCCTGTTCTGCTGTCTGTTGCGCTGTGTAGATCTGGAGTCGCTCCACGGGCTTGCATTTGTCTGACATAAATGGGAGCAGAGCCTGGCCTGCTTCAGCTCCCTTCCCTGGTAGCTGGAGGAGAGCTCTGATTAATGATTGATTGCTGGTATTAATTTGCTGCGTGTAAGAGGTGTCCAAGGACAAGGCTGAAATGGCTCTTGCGTATCCAAGGGGAGTTGGGAAGAGCTGATGGCTTCAAGGGGAGCTGTGTGCTGGCAGACACCCTCCCTAGAGTGGCTGAGAAACAGGAACCCCTTTGGGAAGGTTTTGAAGTGGCTGGTTAGTTGCTGTGAAGTTTTTCTCTCCTTATCTGCTCTGTGCCTGTACCCACCACAGGTCCCTGGAGACACAGCCTGGTTTCCAGAGGTGCTGTGCTGGTATTTTTCCATATGGGTAGAAACTGCTGGGTGTCCAGCATATTTAATGTGGGAATGAGATGTTCAAGGGAAGCTCTGAAACTCCAGGAATGCTGGCACACATCCTGTGGGTCGTGCATATGATGAAGATGGAATGGAGAAGCAGTTTTTGAGGTCTTTGTCAGAAAGGGCCCAGCTTTTAGGCCCTCTGGTCTTTGTAAAAGTGGCTGCAGAGACCCAGACCCTTCCTATTCCAGATTCCTTGGTCCCTGCTACAAACTTCGATCAGGGCAAGGTGGGAAAGAGAAGAGGGGAGTGCTAAAAAAGTCACAAACACAAAAGTAGATGATCTGAGAGATATTTCTAGATGGACGTGGGTAGGAAAATGAGAGGGGAATGCTATTTGCATCTCACAATTAAAATAAATCCGAACAGGAGAGGGGATGGCAGTGCTGAGTCTGTTGATGTGTCTGATGAAGCAAAGCTGATTCACCTGGAAGCTGACACAGCTGTGTTAATGTGCTGGCACACAGCAGCTCCTGCCTGCCTGTGAGTCAGCCTCGATGGGGCCTGGCCTCACCTGGGAGTTAGAAAAGCTGCTGCCTCCCTTTGACTGGAGATGGTTCCTTGCTGGGCTCCCACGCACACACCTAGCTCTGGCTGCAAAGGAGCAGCACCCACCAGGGAGAGATGTGGGCTCCATTAACTGTGTAAGCATTTCAGTTGCCACTCATTACTTTGTTTTGTGGGACTAGGGCAGGTGTGCAGAGAAGTGGGAGAAAGGAGGGACGGGGATGTGACTTTTTAAGTGTAATTGCAGTGATTTACCCATTTGCAGTTGGGAGCACAAGTGAGTTGGCAGGCAGGGGTCGAATGCTGGGGAGCAGCAGCGGTGCTGCAATTTGGTATCAAAAGGGGGAATGAAAACCCTCAGCCTTGGGAGCAGAGAATTCTCCTGCACCCCAGCATGCTCTAAAAATACCCACTGGTAATCAAGCTCCTGCCGCTTGCCTTTGTGTCTCCCTTGTTGCTGGTGCTCATCAGGCTCTCAGGTATAAATAGCAGAGCTCTTGACGAAGCTACTCTCTTGTTTTGATGTCCCAAATGCTGTGGTGGTGCTCAGTGTGGTCACAAAGACCATGGGATGGCTCACAGCCAGGGAACCAGCTCTGCCGCAGACCCTCCTGGGAGGATGGTGCTTGGCACCCACTCACAGGGCAGTCCATGGGAGAAATGCAGGGCTGGAAGGAGATGCAGCTGTGTGTGCATGCAGGGAGACAGTCTCGATGCTGCTTTTTTGGAGTTTTTCTATTGCCCAATATAGAAATGACTGCTTGGTCTGTTTGATATTACAGAAGCATAAAATGGTTTGTGTTGGCTGGGACTCTGTGGATCATTTCCTTCCACCCCCTGCCATGAGCAGGGACACCTTCCACTATCCCATGTTGCTCCAAGCTCCATCTAACCTGGCTTTGAACACTTCCAGGGTTGGGCAAACCTGTGCCATGGCCTCACCACCCTCAAAAGGAAAAATTTCTTCCTGGTAACTACTCTAAACCTTCCCTCATTCAGTTTAAAGCCATTAGTTCCTGTATCCTTCCCCATCCTATATCCTTCAGGCTCAGGGCCTTGAGCCCCTCGTGTAACTCTCAGAGTAGCAGGAGAGGGAAGGGGCAGATCTGCAGATCAGCTCCTCTCCCTGTGCAGCAGGGCTGGGTGTTTGTGGAGCCCAGCAGATCTCCTGGAAAACCTCCGAGTGCCGCCTGTGGGACTGGAAGGAAGAGAGGGAGATGCGATCTCGTTTTTTCCAATATGTCAGAAGTTGTTACGGAAAAGAGACCGATCGATTGCTTTCCGTGTCCACTGCTAGACAGAACAGGAAGGAATCAGATTAATTTGCAGTAGGGAAGATCAAGGTTAGATATTTGGGAACAGCAGTCTGGTGCAAGCATTGGAAAGCGCTGGGAGGGGATGGGGAGATCGGTGTGTCTCGTGACTGGGGGCTCTACGAGCAAATTGTTGCTGGGGTTGGGATGGGGACAGCTGGTGCTGCTCCGTGGCGGAGTCTGGGACAATCTGTAAGTGGTGGCTTCCCGGTATGATATTGTCCCTCCCTGCCAGATGTGGGCACAGTGATGGAGGCTGCAGGGATACAATGCTTATTAAGCAATTACTGGGGGAAGCAGAGAGGTGTCTCCAAACTGGCTGCTCTGCAGCTTTCCTGTGCAAACTGTCTCGCTGAAATCCAAATGTCATCCGTCATCAGCAGCTGAACAGCCTCTCCGAAACCTCTGAGTGGGACGTATGCACTGGTTCATTACAGCTGTCATCCTGCTGGTGCTTGGGTTTATTTGTGGTGGTGGTGGTGTTGTTCACAGAGAGCCTCTGCTGTGCTTTTTGGACATGAACGCTAGCTCCGGGGGCTGGGAGCTGCAAGAACTTCCATCTGCTTGCTCCGAAGGCAAAGGCTGTGTCAGCACCCACCACGGCTTCCTGAAACCATGCTGGGATGGAGTCAGAGAATTGATTTAGGATGGAAATAACCTTTTAAGGCTATTGAGTCCAGCTGTTAGCCCAGGACTGCTAAGCCCACCACTAACCCATGTCCCTAAATGCCACATCTCCGCATCTTTTAAATCCTTTTGGGGATGGTGACTCCACAGCTGCCCTGACCAGCCTGTGCCAGGGCTTGACATCCTGTTTGACAAATAAATATTTTCTAATATCTAAACTAACCCCTCTGGTGTTGCTGTGATCCCTCTCTGTAAGCAAAGGCAGCAGCCTTCATTGCATCCTCCCTGTTCATTTTTTTGCAAGGACTTGGAGAAACGGGACCTTGGTGGAAGGATGTGAAGGGGATGGGATGAGGAGGAACAGGATGGATTTCCAAAGCTGAAGTCCTTATGGGAGATGTGCCTTGACTTTCTCCTATGCCCAGTGGTGGTTTGGAACACATTGGCACCCCAACTATGTCCCCTGGGGTAGGTGTCCAGCTTACAGCTCCCTCCACTGAACCAGAAGCTCTTTTGCTTCCAGGAAGGAATTTCTTGAGACCCTCCTGGGAAGCACAGAGCTCAGCATTCCCCTGTCACAAGAAACTTGCCCCAAATCTTCCCCCACTGTCTGTTGCAGGGTTAAAACATATTCCCCAGTGCAATCAGAGAGGGGACCAAATGTGGAGCCAGGAAAGAGGAAGCCTAATGGGAAGGTAATTAAAGGACATGCCAGGGATAGATGGATGAAAGGAGCGGAGGGAGGATGCGGAGGGGCTATAGAAACACATTAATACATGTATGAGGAAGGGAGAGATGGACGACAAGATTAATTTACGATCGTTCCTGTCTATTATTATCCTGAGTCAGACACTCAGATCACATTTGGAAAGTCTCCAAACCTGCCCTGGTGCCATAAGGTTAATACAAGGCCAATGGCTCAGCGAGATCCCCTGGGCTCGGAGCCGGATTAGACAAACTCCAGCTGAAACCTAAGGTGGGCAGATAGGGGAGCAAGAGATAAGAGGGTGAGCAGAGGGGTTAGAGGGCTTCGTGGCTGGGATTAGCAAGTGATGATACAGGCTGGCACCAGCTCAGGGTCACCAGAGGGGTGTTATCATCCGGGATGGTGGCAGAGCAGAAGCCCTGACTTATTTTAGGAGGGAGAAAGTAGTGCCTTGGTGTTTGTGTGATGGGATGAGGTGAGCTTGTAGTTGGTTGTACTCCCTGCTTCCTGGGCTGGCTGGATTTGATCATTGCATCTCATATCTCTCTCTATCCCAGAGGTGCTTCAGCACCTGGTAGCAAGTAGGGGTCTTGGAAATCTTGGCTGCTCAGGGGCTGCTGACCTTCTGCTTGGGATTTTTATAGGTCTTGGCTAATTCTCCGGAGGTGAAGAGCAATGAAGAACTTTGTAGGGTGTGGGTCCTGAGTTCAGACCCCCAGAAGAGGTTGTTTTGCTGTTTGCTGTAGCTCGGGGGCAGAAGCTGCAGTGGTGCCCAAGCAGTGATATGGCACATTCCCAGCCTCCCTGTGTGCAGGTTCTGTGCCATGGAATGGCCCTTTCTCCTTGTCAGGGTTAAACAAGTGGCTCACTGGCAGCTTCATGCCTAGCCCATGTGGCTCAGAGGGGGTCTGCAGCCGTGTGATCCATGGAGGGAGTTCAGTAGCTCGGGAAAGAGAAGCAATACTTCACAACAAGGGGTGAGCCAGGAGACTTGTTGGAAACTGCAATCATTAGATGTGCTCCTCCTTGGAAACCTTCTGAGCGTTTTCCTTCCCCTCACTCCTCATCTGAAGTACAGCTCTCTGCTTCAGCTCCACAGGCTGGGTGGGCTGAGATGGATTTCCCTTTCAAATCATACAGACGGGGCATAGACAACCCCAACCAGCTGGAGCGAGGGTGTGCAGGCAGGGAAGGGAGTTGGGAGGGACGAGGGTG
Organism: Ploceus nigricollis; assembly: GCA_013399945.1. Taxonomy (NCBI): domain Eukaryota; kingdom Metazoa; phylum Chordata; class Aves; order Passeriformes; family Ploceidae; genus Ploceus; species Ploceus nigricollis. The sequence goes on from VXBC01008202.1 coordinate 536,249, forward strand.
CATCGCCCTTTGTTTATGCCTTGCTTTAATAATCGGCTGATTAAGTTGCATTTTTATTTGGTTTCAGTGGCAATCAGATTGAGAGCTGTAATATCCACTCACACCTCATAATTACCATTAATTTCTCCCTCCTCTTGCGAGGCAGGGCTGGGGTTGGCAGAGGCAGCCGGGAGCAGGGTGAGTGGGATCCCAGCACTTGGCATATTGATGAGCCGAGGTAGTGCCCGCTCCTCGGCCGGGGGCTGAGCCGGAGGAGTTGGAGAGGAGGGAGAAGGGGTGAGGAATGAGGGAAAATCCACCTTAAATCCCAGACAAAGGCAAACCCGGCAAAGTGTCGGAGTCAGCACAACAGGCTGTGTGAGTCTAATTACCATAACGATGTGAAAGAGCCCAATCAGCAATCTGGGGCTAATCTTTCATGTATTACAGGTCTCTCTTTTTGGAGCGCTCCACAGCTAAATGCATTTTTAATGAAGATATTCCTAGACTTGCAGATAATTTCCCACTCTTTACAAGGAGGGTATCAGAGCTCATTAAGTGGGTTGTTCTTCTTTTTATATATATATATGTGTGTGTGTGTGTATCTCTGTGTGTGTGTATAGGAATATACTACCCAGTTGTTCAGAAGGCCAACGTCAGTACAATGGGAAAGGGAAGACATTCCCTGTCTCAGAGAGGAAGGGATGTGGTGGGAGGATCAGCTCTCACCAGGAAAGTTTCCTCTCTGCATCTCCCATGGGTTTGCATGCTTTTCCCCCTCTTTGGTGCAGCCAGATAATCAAATATAATAAAAAAAATAGTGGGAGTGTGGATTGGGGTGCTTGGAGCAGGATGGGTTGAGGTGAGGCCAAAGCCTCGGCAGTTATTGCAGCCTTAGCTATGGCTGTAGAGGGACTGTAATCATATTATTGCTCCGATGGTGATTTCTCCTATCGCTTCCTAAAGTGCTGTCAGATGAAATCTGGCTGGAAATTAAGGGAGAAGCTGTGGCTGGCCTGCAGAAGATGAGATATCTGGGGAGGGAGAGGGGCTGTCTCCTCCCGCTCCCCAGGATCTCAGCAGACGCTTTCATGGGGAGCAGGGAAAGGAAAACAGAGAGATTGCCTTTAAAGCCTCAGACAGCTGGCTCCTGACAGGAGGAGAACGCAGAGGGTGTGTTTCCAATTATCTCTGTAGATGGGGCCAAATCCCTAGAGGGGACGAGGAACCGTAAGTCAAAATGAGATCGAGGAATTGCCGGAGAGAAACTGGAGCGATGATGGGTCTCGTCCGAGAGCGGCCGTGTGGGGAACGTCACGGTGCTCAATTATAACCTGCCTGAAGGGAAAGGCTTTGAACTCGAGGGAAGAAACACTTTCTGTGAGCCTGCAAGCAGGAGGGTGTCTGAAATATCTCTGATGCCATTGGATCGTTGGGTTTTCTCCTGGGCTGTGCATTGCCAAGCCTTTATTTGGTAGGTAGTGCTGGAGGCTCCTTCCCACTTGGGATTTAGCTTTTAAACCTAAAAACTGAAAGGCCTCTGGAGTGTAGAAGTCTTTGAATGTGCTCTGGAGTTGGGCTGGATCAGTGACATTTTAGGTCTGGTCCCTCGCTTTCGGGTACGAGCCTTGCAGGAGCTCACTTTGTGGCTGAGCCAGACTTGCCTCTTGTGTCTGGGTGCTTGCTTTTGGTGGCCAAATTTCCTGCTCCTCTTGCAGGGAAGTCTGGTTTGTGCTTGGATTTATTTCTGGTCTTGTTCCTTCCTGCTAGTGGGATTACAACCATGTTGAGGAGGCTAGGGGAGACGAGGGATAAAAGGCTTCATTTAAAGGCAGGACCAGAGATTTCTGGAGAAAATGCTGTGCTGAGAGTGCTGGAAGCAGCTGCTTGTACATCCTGAGGGAATTGCTTCCTTCCTCAGCCTGTGCCAAGGGCATCCAGCAGGAGACTGTGGGTGGCAAGGGGTTAAAGAGGCAGAGGAGTGAGAGGCGGACAGCAGAACTTTGCAGGAATGATAAAAACACCACTGAGGATGATTTTCTCTCCACAGAACAGGCCATTGATCTGTGATTAGAGGAGCTGAAGCTTTTATAGTCCATCAGGTAGGAAATCACATCATTGTGGGTTCAGAGGTCAGAGAAATCGGGGAGAGCATGAGAGAGAAGAGCTGACAGAGCCTCTTGAGGGGCTTGGAAAAGCAAGGAGGATGTGTGGATGCAAAGCTTTGAGGGTCCTCAAAACAGCCAAGGGTCTTCAGCTTGGTTTGGCTGCCCAGGTTGCGACAATTGAGACTTTCCCGACTTGGGTGCTGAGTATTGGTCTGGTGTTTTTTGTGCTGCGGGCAGCTTGGGGTGGCCAGACCAGGTCTGAAGTCGCAGCTGTGACCTCAGGATGGTTTCTCCGTTGGTCCTAGAGATGCTGCTGGACTGAATGTTAAAAACCATGAAAGGCTGAGGTTTGTCCCAGGAACAGGCACATGTAAACATCACTCCAGTCCTCTAGCTGATGGGGCCGTGCTCTCTGGTGCCAGAAACACCTGCTTCAAGCAATCCTTCTGAGTTCATTCCTCCACTTGGAGATGCTCCTCGAGCTGGAGTCCTTCAAGACTGAAATTTCACTGGGGTTGGGCTAAAAATAGCTTGTAGAGCTGGTGCTCGTATCGCTGCACTTAGATACTGCGCTGAGGAGTGAATAGATTATGTGTGTGCCTTGGTGCCTGCTGTAAATAACTGGCTGCTGGAGCCAGGTGGGTATTATGGATTAATTCAGTAATTGGTCCATATGGAGCATCTACTTATAATATCAATTTTCCCATGTACCTCTTAATATCTTGAAAGGAGCTTTAGGAAGATGCACACTCGGAACAAGGAAAGGAAAACTAGGAAGAGCTCGTTAAGCAAGAGGATGGAGGGGAAGGTCAGGAGATGAGCTGTCAAGTAGGCTGGTAAAGGGTTACTCTCAAGCAGATCGATCACGTGTAATTTGGCCTGCTCTGAGAGAAAAAGGAATAACAAAGGTAGGGCAGATTAAATAGAAGACAAAGGGAGAGCGTGTGATTACAGCCTCTCCTGTCCTGCTTTTCCCCAGCCCTGTGACGGCAGCTGTACCACTCATTTTCTGCCTGTTATTTTGCCTCTGGCCTCAGCCCCGTGGCTTCTCAGCGGGGTGTTTTAAAAATATGATATGATTCCTTTGCCTTCTGTGTTTGGAGACCCATAGCAGGCACTGACCTTTCAAGTCTCTTTGTGATTAAAGCTCTTATTAATTTCCTGTGGGGCTGCAGACACTCTGAGGCAGTAAAGTGTTGGGAGTTCATTAACATGTGGGGCTTTAATTAGTTGGCAAGAAATCCCTCTCTGTCCCGATTTGACCAAGGAAAAAAGAGGAAGGATGGTTTAAAAAAAAAAAAAAGTAGAGAGAAAACGATGTTGAAGTAAAAATAGTTGCAGCAAACATCTTCACAGTAGGAACAGATTTCAAGGCTCACAATCTATTTATCAGGCACTTTAGACCTGTGTGCATGTTCCCCATATAAACCATCAGCCATGGCTCTTTACAGACAGACATGGGGACAATCATCCCACTGGCACCCAGAGCAGTAAATAATAGTGGCAGGAAGGGAATGAGCAGAAGGGTTTGAAAAACAAGCCAAGTGAGCCTGTGCAGCAGCTTCTGCACAGCCTGATGCTGCCATGGGCAGTGCTGCCTGTTCCACTCTCCCAAATTTCACTGGAGGTGCATGAGGATTGCTGGAAAGCCAGATGCAATGAGCTCTGGTGTGATGGGGCTTGATTCTTCTACCTTCTGCCTTTTCAGTAGTGTGGGCAGCACCCCTGTTAGAGGAGATATAAGTGGAGCAGAGCCCAGTGTCAGGCACAGCAGCAGCCCAGAGGTGCTCCAGCCGTGGGAATGCACCATCAACACGTGGTCCTGGTACTTATTTAAACCTTGGGTGGAATGATGTATGTTTGATTGCCTGGTTGATCTATTTGTGACAAGTGTTAAAACACATGTGCATTGATTTTCTTTGAGGAGCGTATTTCTAAGGGTAATTTAATAGTGGTGTTGAGCATAGCTCTTACTGGCCAGGGAAGAGGCGGAGGGAGGGAAGGGGGGATTAGATGAAGAAGAGAGAGACGCTAATGGCGTTTTCACAATGCAATTGCTTAGGTCAGTGAAAAGCTGTCACAGTTTAATGCACTCGCTTGTTGGGGATGTTATCATATACAGGATTAAGCCATTCCAAAACATGAAAACAAGAGCAGCTTGTTAGCGAGGGAAGCTGTTAAAGAGCTGCTGTTGCAAAGTTATGATCTCTGTGTGGAGGGAGTTACGCTGTGCCTCTCCTGCTGCCAACACTGCGGGGATGCTCTTGTCTTCTGGGACCAGCTGGTCTTCATCTCCCTTTTTCCTGGAGGAGCTGCTCTTTGGCATTTGATCCTGGATCCTGAGAGGTCATTAGGGGATAGGCACAGGAAGGCTAGAGCCTGGGTGAGGGTAAATCCATGTGCATCTCATGGCTCCAGGCTGAGATGTTTGAACGTGCCATGGTGTTGTGACCAACAGCAGCAATTCAGTCTGGGGCTCTCTGGGCGTGTTCCCCATCTGCCAGGGACATCGAGTCCAATATCCACATGCCATCTTCTTGGAGCCTTAGTAGATTTGATTCTTGACTCCTAATGAGAAGTAAAAAATTTTATACTGGCTCAGACTGGGATCTAAAAGTCAAGCTGTGCTTTTCCAGGTGAAATACTGTCCTTGTTCATATCTGTGCAGCCTCCTTGTCTCTTGTGGGGCTGCAGAACCAGTACTTGGATGGCAATAACACTGCTCATCACACGGCAGTCAGGGGAGGCTCTGCTCCCTCCTTCTGGGCTGACTCCACGTGTCTGCCAGGAACAGAAAACACTACCAGCTTGTGTGTGTCACCCAAAATCAGCAGTCCAGCTCTGGATATGTGTGGGGAGCTGCTTTGTGGAATAGGATGGAAAGGCTCTGCCATCTCCCCATTGCCACTTTTCACAGCGGGTTGTATTTTAGTCCCTCTCCGTGGTAGCGTGTGAGCTCCTCTCCATCACATGTAATATTTAGTTTTCCATCCAGTCTACTTTCAGTTGTTGAAAACAACAGAGCATCTCCTCCTTCCTCCTGGGAGATAGTTGCACTGCCCTGTAGATCTTGACACTAAGAACTTCTCTCATATATGTACTTGACCTAAATTCTCTCTCTCTTGCAAATAGCCACAGTTTTTGCCCTCTGGCCATATCCCCTCTCCCAATATCCCCTCTTCTTTAGAGTGTTCACACTTGAAATACTTATGGTTGAAATAATACAGGTGCCTTTATATGTATTTTAACCAGGCTATAAATCCTGCTGGTTGACAAGGTTATTGTTATCTGGCTTCTGCCATGACCCACTGTTAAAATACATGACATAAATTACACAGAACGTATCATACAAGCCATTTTTCCTCATATGAAGTCTGATAAATATTAATGGCCCATTGCTGTAGCTTTGTACTGTGGTAGGATTGGAGTCAATGAGGTTGATCCGAGGCATGATAATTGCTGGTGGACACGGACCCCAGGCAGCTCTGAATTAGCTGTCTCTCCAAGCACTATGCACTTCTGGAGCTCTGAACTGTTTCTCCAGGGGGTTCATTTTGGCCTCTGTTTTCTCAGATTCTGTATTGCAGAGGGAAGACTCAGGTTGGATGAGACAAGTCTACCCAAAACTCTTCCTGTTCTGATTTGTCCTCACTTGGGTTATCTGTAATATTAAATACTTGCATTCATCTTTGCCACAGATGGCAAGGCAGCAGTGCAGATGTCACCTCTGTCCCCAGGCCCACGTCACTGCTCATCCCTCATGCCCTTGGGACCCATTGCCCATACCTTCCCCTATCTCCCAATCTGAATTTTCAGCGCCTGCCAGCCGTAAATGGCATTTTATCCGCTGGAAATGTGAATCCGGTCAGTGGCGTCGGCTCCGTCACGCTTATCAGAAATGCATTATCAGGTGGGGATTAGACAGAACCTCGTGCTCCTGTTGCTATCCATGCCAGGCGAATAATGAATAATGAAAATTCCCAGGACCAGAGACAAACACACTTGACAGGCAGGGAAGCGCCTGCACTGCCTTTCACTCACTTTAATGTGACAAACGTGGCTCCTTCAGAAATCTTTCCACTCCATTCACCATGGCTTTTTTTTCCCCTCCTCCTGCTGCCTCCCCGCTCTCCCAGCCCCCTAGTCCCTGTGCCATGGAGGAGGATTCAGAAGGTCACTCCCACCCTGACTTCCACCCAGCCTCATGGAAACTGCCTTGTGTTCACACACGGCTGCTGTGTGGTTTGGGTCCTCACCTGCTCTGAACTTTGCTGTTGCAGTGTCTCTCCCCTGTTGTCAGTGAAGCTTTCACAGGGGGGCAGAGTGTGGCAGAGACATTGCTCTGCTACACAACCCTCACTTCCATGGCCGCAGTGACTTTGGTGGGGATGAGAGTGAAGGGACTGTGTCTCCCAGGATATCAGTCCTGCATCCTTCAGTGCTGACCTTCCCCAGCCCTTATGTTTTTTCTCCCTGCTCCTCTCCCAGGCACTCCAGACCTGTCCAAGCCTCATCCTGCACCACAGATACTCTGGTTAACTCGAGTCCTTGCCCTTTTCTCAGGGTCAGTGGATGCTTGGTTTTATTCTGTCTCATACCTGCCCTTCCTGAGCTGTGGAAAGAGCATGCACTTCCCTGGGGCTGACCAGCCACTCTTGGATTTTGAAGTACGTAATGCAGAAGAACTGAACTCCTTGTCACAGTCAGTGTAAGAATGAGAGCAGCAGGTCCTACTGCAACATTCCTGGGCTCAGAGAGAGCCTTCCTGCCATGGCTGTGCTCCCTGTGCCTTCTGTCTGCCTGTTCTGTATGTTTCCCACGCAGGGGCAGGAGGATGTGGTTCCATAGTGATGCACACTCTGGTGCGGGTGGCTGTGAGCGAGCTCCAATTCTCCCAGGTCCCTGGATGCACTAGAACTTTCTCCAGGATGCTGCGGCTGACCTGTGGAGTGGGGCACTGCTCACAGAGAATGGGGCCAAGGAGAAGGTGTTTGTTGCTGACCAGGTATGGGATTTTTCCCAGGACTCAGGTCTGGCCTTCCTCTTGTCTCACGTAAATCAGCCGTGGCGATGCCATCTGTAAAGGCTGTCTACACGAGACACAACTACAGCATGGTTTTTTTTTCCTGCAGTTGTCATCTAGAAGCAGGCAATAAATTTTATGGACCAGGGTTTATTGAGCACAGAGGATGAGGAATTGAGCTGCCTGGCTTGAATCTGAAGCTGATGTTCTGGAGGGAACAAGCGCTTTCAGACGAATGCTTCGATCACTCACTGCCCACTTTCCAGAGGAAGTCAAATGTCCGTGTCCCGTGTCGGCATTTCCGGAGCAGCAGAGCCTCAGTGCCAGCCATCCCCTGCCTTTGCCCTGTCTGTCAGGGGTGACATCTGTCTCCTTCCCAGCCTGCCTCTTTAAAAAGCATCCAGGCTGCTGCTGGGAGGATGTCTTGGCTTGGCACTGGTGGTGACAGTCCCTCTTGACGCAGTCTTCTTGGCCACGTTACACCAACTCCGTGACTCCAGCTCTTCCTCCCATCCACCCGGCAGGGAGGGAAGGAGCTGTGAGCCCGCATCGCATCTGCTGCGCAGTGTGAGCCTTTGCCAGTGAGACTCCTGCTCATTAATGTCAAACTTATTTTAGCAAATAATGCACATTTTCTCGTCCTGGGGAAGGGGCTGGTGCCAGCAGCGATCGCAGCAGCTCCGGAGGAGATGCAGCTCCAAAGCACTGGGATTTGGGCATGAAGTGGGAATGTGCTGGGGAGCATGGGCGTGGGGTTTGCTCCATGCATGAAAATGATCCTGGAGTGTCATGTCTGGGACTCTTGGCCAAACACGGAGTCATAAAATCATAGAATAGCCTGGATTGGAAATTATATTAAAGATCAAGTTCCAACCCCCTGCAATGGGCAGGGACATCTTCCTCCATCCCAGGTTGCTGCAAGCTGTGTCCAACCTGGCCTTGAACACTTCCAGGGATGGCACATCCATAACTTCTCTGGGCAACATGTGCCAGGGCCTCAGCACCCTCCCAGGGAAGAATTTTTTTCCTATATCTAATCTAAAACTACTCTCTGTCAGTGTGAAGCTTTTTCCCTTTGTCCTGTCACTCCATGCTCTTGTAAAAGTTCCTCTCCATCCTTCTTGCAGAATCCCTTCAGTCCTGGCCATGTTTCCACACTTGTGAAGCCAGCTTGTGCCACTGGCTCAAGCAAGAACAGATGGGAGTTGTGAAGGCCCTACATACACACAGGTTGTACTTCTTTGGCCTTTTTCTGTAGCAAGAGGTTTATTTGCTTTTCTCTTCAAGCACATGGTTCTCTTCACATAGAGGGAAGCTGGAGGAAAAGGCAGAGAGAGCCTCAGTCCTCTCCTCTCTCTGCCACTGCTGCAATACTCAGTAGCTGATGCTTGTGGGGGGATTTGCCAAAGCACACTTTGTTGACTGTTACCCCGATTCCCTGACTATCCCAGAGCAGAGATGAGCTGGTGATTTATTGTTCACGCTAGAAAAAGAGAACTCCATCTCTGGTGATGCTCACAGGGTTGCTTCTGTAAGCTGAGACAGCTCATCTGTTTTAGCAGAGCCAGTATTTCAAAGATTGCCACTGTTAGCTGGCCATTATCATCCCCATTTTTCATACAAATCAATTCAGGCACAGTCAGAACGTAAGAACAGTAGATAACAAGGAGCCAAAAAATAGCCAGAGGTCCTGGCACCAAGCCCTGGGATTGAACTGTTTTGACTGTGATGCCTCTGAAGGCATCTGAGGGGACCTCCTTTCTCTTTGTCCTGTGTCAAGGCCATTGGTGCTGGTTTGTGCCTTCACTGCAGTCTAGATGTGGTTTTATCCATTGGGTTTTAGGTGGGTGAGTTCCTCCCATACTGCTAACACCCCATTATGGAATCAGAATGGTTTGGGTTGGAAGGGACTTTAAAGCACATCTCATTCCACACCCTTCCATGGGCAGGGACACCTCCCACTATCCCAGGGTGCTCCAAGCCCCATCCAGCCTGGCCTTGGACACTTCCAGGGTTCCAGGGGCAGCCACAGCTTCTCTGGGCACCCTGTGCCAGGGCCTCATCACCCTCACTGTAAAGAATTCTTTCTCTCTATCAAACCTAAATTTCTGAGACATCTTTAATTAAATGCCTTTGATTCTGGACTCCTTTTCCCTCATGGGACAGTTGCAGTTGGCGTTAATGGAAGTTATTTATTCCCATTAATGGCAGTTTCTGTTATTGTGCTATTTTTGTATAAACTGCCCTGAAGGTCGTGAGCAAGGTTGGGTGACTGCTCCAGGCAGTCTGGTGTGCTGGGATAACCCAGAGGACATGCTCAGTCTTGAGCTCTAGCTGGAACCACAGGAAGAGCCCTTGGAAACCTGAAAAAATTTGGGAGTAGAGCTTGGAGGAAAATTTCCTTTTGAGTATCTTTTTCCCACCAGAAAAAGACTGCCTTTGTCAAGAGAGACACTGACGTGGGAAACATCTGTTCTGTGCTAAAAAAAGGGGGAAAGGCGGATAGAGGGAAAAACTCGAGAATGTGATTTCCCCCTCCCCTCTGCTTGTTAAGCAGCAAAATGGAAACAAGAATAATTGTGAGCATATGGGGTGAAAAATAATAAACAGGCGAATAAAGTAAAATGATGTTCTGGCTGGGCAGCCGATTTTTTTGAGTTTTGTTTCATTTGTGGATGTTGGAATTGGTATTGTAGGGGGATGTGTTGTCAGTAAAACAGGCAAACAGAGATCAGTCAGATGAAATTAATTTTGAGGCTGAACACACAGGAGGCTGAACATGGAAATAACATTGTGTTCATGGGAGCTCTGGGCCTGGGCTGAAAGAGGGGTGGCACTCATGACCTGCTGGCTTGGAGGCTGTCCATGCAACCCAAAATCATCCCATTTATGTTAATGGAGCCTCTCCTAACCCGCTCCAGTCCTCTGGGAGGAGGGGACGATCAGGGAGCAGCCTGTGGTTGGAGGCTCGCGTGAGAGATGAGCACTAGACTGGAGTACTCTTAGCAGATGCCAGCGCTGAACTTTCTGCCTCACTTGAAGCGAGCGGTGTTATTTCTCCTCAGCTGTAGAGGAGGGGGCTGAGTGAAGGCAAGAGCAGAGCTGCGATCCCGCGTAAGCGATAGCGCGTCAGGCGGAAACCAGAGGCTGCTTCCACTTCTCCCAGCCTGATACCTGAGCAGTGCCTGGGGATCATCTCCCCCTCGCTTTGCTGAGCTTGTCTTTCCTCAGGGTTGACGCCACACCATGTGTACTGAGACAGGGACAGGACTGGTGGTGGCAGTGAGGACAAAGTGTGGTGTTTGATCTGGGGTTTGGTGGGAGCGCTTCCTGCACCTGTTTGTCACTGTCCCTTCTCCCCTAAATCTGTCTTCACAGCCAGAGAGGACAGAGGGAAAGGGAAACAGCTTAATCCTGCAGGAAGCAGGTATAACATGATAGGCCTGCTGAATTCCAGCATGACAGTGACAGCCATTAGCGAGATGGCCTTTGCCAGCTGGGAGCTGAAGCTCTGTCCCCTCTAACCCACGTGCCAATCCTGCAACCCATCTGTCTTGTCACAGGGTGTGCCCATGCCAAATGATGGCCATTCCTCAGGTCTCCTTGGAGAAGCAGAAGGCACCAGGGGCATTAGAAGGCCCAGGACACCGTGCCTGTGTGAAGGATGGTCATGGCCATGTTGCCCTGTGTGCACTGAGGGCACACGGGCACTGCGGTGGCCAGGGCCGCGTGACCTGCAGGGTGCAGTTGTGGCTGCTCTATGGAGCCCATGAAAGTGGGGCACAGGGCACTGCCCAGCCCCCTTGTTCTTTGGTCCAGGTCTCCAAAAACCAAGGCACAGGATCAGTTTCCCCTCATGCTTTGCCTTCCCACAGGTGAGCTCTCCTCCCCAAAACCTCCACACTCAAATTCCTAGCTCCAATCCCAGCTTGGCAAAGCTTCTTGTTGGGATCATGGGCTAGGATTCTCTCCCTTCCTGAGGGCTGGAAACTTGCCTCTGGCCACCTGGTGCGCTTGCCTTTGGATTTGCAGCTTCTCCTGCTCATTAGCTCATAAATAATATGGACCAGCAGCATTCAGTGCTAATTAATTTTGTGAACTGAACCAGGGTGAATGGGGTAATTGCCCGTGGCGTGTGCAGGCCACCAGGTGAGCCCTCCTGCTTTTGCCCTCCTTGTTTACCAGCTCCTCTCTGTTTATTTTAAGAAGCATTTGGTCCCTTCTCCATGTGCAGAAGAAAAGCCATGTGATCCAGCCCAGAGAGAGCGCAGCAGGCACTGAATATTAAATTAAAACACATCCTCGCTTATACACAAAAAAACCCCAAGCTGGAAAGGTTAAGAGCTAACAGAGATCCTCAGAACAGTCTCTGTCTGTTTGGAATGAATTAATCAGACCATTAAACAAATCTTTTAATCTAAAGTATCCCTTTCATTTCAGTACTCTGTAAAACAAAGTGACTGGAGTATTGAGGGAAGAGTTTGCCATCCCTGTGCTTTATTTGTACTAGGGAGGCGGGTGGTGTGATGATTTTTTTCTCTCCTTGTCTTCCTCTTTTGGAAACAAAAGCAGGGTTAGAAAGAGCACATGAGCTGGGATTCAATGGGCATGGAAAAGGCTGAATTCCCATGGTTCACGAGGTGTTACATCATGAGTAGACAGTGGGTTTTTTTAATCTGGGAGGCAGAGCAAGCACGGGAAGAGGCAGCATCTGAACTGGAGATGGACAATATGTGGAAATTATGGGGTGTTGAAGTCTTGGGGTAGCAAGGCTGGAGCAGGGGAGGCAGAGATCATTACTGAGGTCTTGGAGCCCAGAACAAACAGGGCAGTTGCTTCTGCAAAGGCTTAGTGGAGTTTATCAGAGACAGGTCTGGGAATCACAGAGGTGCTGGTAGATGCTCAGAGATCTCAGCTGCAAACTGTGCCACAGGCTTTCCTCAGCCCGAGCATCCTCTGTCGAGGGAAGGGTCTGGGAGGATTGTACGTGTGGCAAAGAGCTCAGAAACTCTGCGTGCTACCTTGGACAACTCATATCTGCAAGGCAGTCACTCTCTGCAGTGCTGAGCAGCTCTGGGGCCTCTTGAGTTGTGTTTTTAAAGGCATTTGTGAAGTTGGTGGTGCTTTAAGCTTCCCATTTCTGTTGGCTCAACTGGGCACCAGTGCCTTAGCATCCAGCTCTTTAGGGTGGCACTAAAAGCAGCTCAGAACTCTGTGAGGTTGCACTCTTCCCCTATTCTTTACCCTTCAAACAGTGCTCGTGGCATTTTTAAAGCCATTCCTGGGTTTTTTTCCCGGCTGAATGTGTGCAGGAAGACCTAACCTAGTGACCTGGGCACAGCTTGTGTGTGCGCTCCCCTCACCACCCCATTTTGGTACTTGCACCCAAAGATTTGAGAAAATGCTACTATCACCCTCACATGTGCAGAAAGGGGAGAGGCAGAGAGAAAGATAAACCCAGGTAAAATCAGGCAATCCTGTTGCAAAATCAAATGTATCCTTTTTTTTTCCCCCTTATTATTTTTTTCTCCCTTTTTAATACACTCTTCAAAGCTTGCTAAGATTAAGTGCGCGATTTATCTTCGCCAAGTTTGAATTTTAAAAGGAACAGCCAACTGTGTGATCGTATTATTAATATTTATACCTCGTCACAGAATGTTGACAGATTAATTATGCAATATGGTATAAAAATCAGCAGGCAGCGTGGGAGGGCGGTGGCAAAGTTCATGTATTAATAACACAGCGGGGTGGCTCGCACGCTCCCTGTGTGGCTCCCTGTTATCAGCACCTCATCCCGCGCCCAGCAGAGGCACCTTCATCCCACTGAAGGGATGAGGATGTTGACAGCGAGAGGGGAAAGACAAATGGAAAAGGCTGAGGAATCCCAGCCCTTCTGTGCTGCTCCAGGAGCTTTTGTTGGGTCAGGGAGCAGGTGTGAGGAGCTTCACAAGCCTTCTTGGCCTGAAGAACACCAAGAGTGGCTTTGTCAGTGGAGATGCTGGATCAGGAGTTGGGGTTTGCTCCAAACTTGTCTCTTTCATCCTGTCTCATCCCTCCACCTCACCAATTAGCCCTTCTCTTAATGAGTGGCATCAGCCTGTCTTGCCAAAATTGCTTCTCTCTCACCTGTCCATGGTGGCTGGTGCTGTGCCTGTTCTGAGGTCCAGACCAGCACCAGGCATGTTGGAGAAAGGTTTAAATCATGTTTAGTGGACAAATATGAGATGGATGGTTGTACAGGGAGAAGCTTTTCCTTCCCCAGGAAGTCAGCTTAGGTCATTGGGCACAGCATCTGAGAGATTTATGTAGGGAGAAATAGGAAATGAAAATTGTGTGAGCCCCAGGGGTGGGAGCAAAGTCATCTGAGAGCACCCTGGTGTTGTTTGCTGCCCAGCCCTGACTGGAGAATTGAAGTTTGTAGATGCTGTGGGAGGCATTTCTGGAGTGTTACCTCTCCAGGATCTTCTCCGCTGGGTTTCTCCTAGACATGTGCATCCTGTGAGCCTGATCCTGCCCTAGGGCCTCTATCCATTGGCATCCACTTCGCTGAGATGGATGGATGGATGCTAAATTCAGGTCGGGTGCGTGGATGATTCATGCCAGCCAGCCTGGCTGGACAGCAGAAGTCTGTGGCTGGGAATAAATCCTTCAGCGTGGAGCTGATAACGTTTGCCATGGGCAGAGCTGTCTGTGCAGCTGGCACAGCTCAGCTGTCCCCTCTGGTCACCCTCGGTGTGAAGGAAAGCTTGCCCTCCCAAAGCCCTTTGGGGTTGCTATTTCCATCCTAGCCTCTCTCCGCCTAAGTGCGGCTCAATTGGATTTTTTTATTAATGAATCTTTTTCCTCTGTGTGTCTCAGGGGGATGTTTGATATGAAACGATTTGCCTGATCCTTCTCAAATAATCTCAAGCGGCGTCTGGGTCAGACTGTGGGGATGTACTTGGGCTGTTAGAGGGTTCTTTGTCAGAGAAGCCCTGGATCTTAGAAGGCAGCACAGTACATCTCTCTCCTGCTCTCCTCTTGCATCCTGCTCCTGTTTGGCCCTGGCACAAGCTCTTTCCTTAAAAAACCCATCCATGTGCAGCCAAGCTATGGAGAACCGCCTTTGGGGAGATGTGCAGAGGCATTTCAAGACAGATATCCCAGTTCCAATGAGGTGTTTAACCTGCCAGACAACAAAGAAAGTCGTTTAAGTTGGCTTTTGAAAGCCTTTCCAAGGATTTGGCTTCTTAATTTCCATTCAAATGAACTTTCCCTGTTCCCTTTCGTGCAGCTTCCCAATGCCTCTTTTTACAGCCTTGGCCTTTCAATCTTAATTAAAAAAATAGAAAGAACAAAGACACAATTGAGTGAAGCACTTCAACAAATGGTTGAAGTAACAGATTTTCCTGGCTTTCAGTGCAGGCTTAGAGGTGTTTTGGGACTTTGCTCCATGAAATTGGGGTCCTAAGGCTACTGGTGCAAATCCCTCCAGCTTTTTCACCCCAGAAGCAAGTCCACATTGATGGGAAGTGTTTTGATCTACGTGGAGCAGGTTCTCATCACAGCAACTTGAGTTACAAAGGGGTTTTTTCCCCCCATTTTTGTCTGTTTCTTTTCTAATTGAGATGGAAACAAAGGCAGAAGCCTCTGAGTTGTTTAGAAAATTGGTTTTTTCTGCTAATGGCAAAGTTGATCTCCTTCTGGATGGCCAGGCAAGATTTGTCAGTATTATCTGTCAGTGGCCCTTAAGTAGATGTGAATCTGGAAATGCAAAGGATTGGCTGTTAGTGAAAGGAGATTGGGAGCACAGGGTGAGGGGAATGGCAAGGAAAATCCAAAACGCCAGCGGATAGAGCCATCCCCTGCAGCTTCCCAATCAGAGCTGGAGCTTCCTCCGAGTCTCCTCCTGCCTTCCCAGATGATAAACGTTGGATAATTGATTTATTCCGGCCGTGCCCCACCTGGCTGTCGGCTGTCCCGTTTCCTCCAAGTGCCTGCGGCCGCTTTCCTGCCCTGCTCCACCGCTCCCCCGCCACACGAGGACACGGTGCCTTGGCAGGGAGCAGATGGACAACCCATCTTGTAGGCATCCAGTGCAGGAGGCTCAGTGCTGGGCCCTTTGGAGGCTGACGGCTCCCAAGACCCCGGAATGTTGCGAGGAGCAGTTGAGAGACGGCTGTTAGTCGGTGGGAAGGCAACTTTGCTGGCTGAAGGTCCTTTTCCAAGTAGCCCTCAAGGTTAAAGTTGGATGCTCCTTCCAGATGGTCTCCATCTGATGCATCTCATTACGGGCTTCAGCTGCCTCGCGTTCCCGGCCTCCCAGTGCCAAGAATAACAAGGAATGAAAGCCAGCAACAGCGATGGCTGCTGTTAGAGGGGTATAAGATGATTTAAGGGTCAAGACAAGACCATATGGCCCATCAAGGTCCCGTCGTAACAACCCGGAGGAATATAAAACACCTTGTGTTAGTTCACCCTTCCTGCTTCCTCTCAAGGCTGTTTGCTGTAACTTTTGTGAGAGCAGTTCCCCAGCTCCACCCTGCTCTGATTTATGCCCTGAGCTGCTTTCCAGAGCCCTGTGGGTCCCCTCATGGGGTGTCCTCCCTGGTGGGCAGGCAGGACGAGCAGAGGCATCTTGGGATCTGTGGCTCCAGGCTCAGTCTTCCATCATCCTGCCTGGTTTAGGGAAAGCTGGGAGACCCTGTGTGTGCAGCTGTGAAATTGGGTGTCATGTGTGAGCCCTTCTGGCACCCAAGGGTGTGCTGGAGCATTTACTGCTCCTGCCAGCATTTCTCATCCCTGGATCCATGTGAAGTGCCCTCTTGGTGTCATTGATGGCTCGCACCTCCACTGCCTCCAGCCCCCTCAGCCCTCAGCCAGCCCAACTGCTAAGCTGGATAAGCCACATCTGGTTGGTCTTTCCTTGAGATTCAGGTGCATCTGGAGTGTGCTCAGCTTGTTGTCTTCTCAAATAGTCTGGAGCTTTTCCTTGGTTCCCCTGTGGACTCACAGCCTTCCTTTACCAAATTCTGCTAAAATAACACTCATTCCCATGGAGGGAGTACTCCCAGAGCAGGAGGGACCCCAGCCTCAGTTGGGAAGAGGGTCTGTCTGTGTCTCATCACTTTAATTCCAAGGTGAAGTGCAGCATCTTGGCACAACCAATCCAAGTGCTGTGGCTGCACAGATAAATCTGCATTTCTGAGAGGGAGTCGATGCTTCCTTGGAGTGTCAGCACAGGGCTTGGCCTGCAGCAGGCTGGAGGCAGCGATGCTCCTGTTCCCGAGGCTTTTCCCAAAACAGCAGTGTGCGTGGGTGTCTGGGATCATGTGGGCAGCCACACCTCGGGGCTGTGGCTCCTCGCCCTGGTGCTGTGTCTCTGCCCCACTTTGGTGACGGGACAGCCACATTCCCTGCTCGGCTCTAGTCCCACAGTCCATTTCCCCAGGGAACACTTACAGCGCTGACCTTAAAGAGCAATTTCGGGCAAGCACGGTGCAGCTCAATTGTTCATAAACCTGACATTTATGTCTCAGAAATTCTTCCTCTGCAGGATGCACTGCTCTTTATGATTTTATCAAATAAAATGCCCCTTCACCCCCAGCCAAGCTCTTTCTCCTTCCCTGATGTTTTTGTAGGGCAATCATTGTGAATGGAGAGCTTGAAGGCATCTGCTTGTCCTTAATGGCGAGGGTTAGGGAGATGCTTGTGCAGGCATTAGTGAGCACGGATGGGTAGGACTGAGCTCTGGTCCTCTAATGTTGGTAATTACTGAGCAGGGATTAGGGACTTGCACTGCGTGCACGTAGAGAAACTGAGTATTAAATGCAAACAGATCAAACCACCTGACGGACCTGCAAAGTTTATTCCTGGGATTTTCACTGCTCTGCTGCAATGCTTCCTGGGCTTTCAGATCATTTCCCTGCTCATCATGGGGGTGGCATGGTGGGTTTGAAAGCAGCAATGTGGTGTCGTCCCAAAATAGCTGCTAACTGGGGGGTAGGATAACTAGCCAGGATGCACGAGTGCATCTTCAGCTTCAGACTTTCCCATAAAAAGCTGGAGCAAAGACACCAGCTGTGGCCAGAGGTACCTGTGTGAGAGCAGCCTTTGGTCCTGTCCCAGCTCCACGGGGACAGCAGTGACCTGAGACAGGGTTCTCTGCTGCTCTGTGTCATCAAGTTGCCCAGAGAAGTTGTGGATGCCCCATATCCAGAACTGTTCAAAGCTGGGTGGCACTGAGCTCTGAGCAACCTGGTCTAGTGAGAGATGTCCCTGCCCACAGCAGGGAGGTTGGAATGAGATGAGCTTTAAGGTCGTTTCCAACCCAAACCATTCCGGGATTCTGTGATTTCTGTTTTCTGTGATTCTGTGATCTCCTCTTCCTCAGTGCTGGTCCTGTCTCCCAGCTCCTTCCCAGTCACCACACAAGGAAACCCACTGGATGAACAAACACTGCTTACTCTGACCAGGGCATCCTCTATCCAGTCTATTAATACCAGCTCCACATGGAGGGCTTGCTACCCTGGAAGTGTTAATTAGCTTCCCCCCTCCTCCCTCCCATTATTTTTCTGCCTCGCTCTTTAGAAGGTCTCTGAACCAGGAGATCAATGTCTCCAGCTAATCCGCTCTTCAGCAGCTTAGAGAAGCACCACAGAATACTCGGTTTAATTCTCCTCTAACACCTTTACTAATCATCCTTTCCAGCCCCAGAGCCCCAGGCAGGCGGGGAGGGGAGGCAGGAAGCACAGCAGGTGCTCATTTACACGGCAGGACCTGCACATCACAGTGGGAAGAGCAGGGGTGCAGGGGGGAAAAGCAGTGGGAGGGAAAGGAGGGGAAGATCCCTTGGGATGGGCAGCGTGGCATCAGTGTGCAAACCATTTGAATGCTCTTGGAGTCACAGAATCATTTAGGTAGGAAAAGACCTCCCAGTGGTTGCTTCCCGTCCTGTCCTCTCCCTCTGTGCTGTAGATACAGGTTGTGTTGTGAACCTGTGCAGATAAAAAGGATAACTGTTCCTCTTGGCCTCTCCACACAGTGCCCTGGAGTCTGTAAGGGCTTGTCAGGGTGGGTCAAACCCCTGAAGCCTGGGATCTGGACTGAGCTGTCTCTCTGAGCAGTGTTCCCTGTCAGCAGGGACATGCAGGAGGTCCCAGGAGTGAGCAGTCACATCCTGCATGCTGCCATGGTCCTCTGCAGCAGGACATCATGGAATCATGGAGTCATTATGGTTGGAAAAGACCTCTAAGATCAAGTCCAACCATCCTCAGGCTTTTTGGCTGACTTGAGCTGGGGGCTGTGGGCACTGGGAACTCTGCCACTGCCCCTCCAGCTCCCTGTGCTTGCCCATCCTCCCCTCCGTGGGAGCAGGACTTCTCTGGGGTCACTTTGGCTTTCACAACAGAGCTGCATAAATAGCCTGGGGTCATTCTGAGAGTCAGACAGAGTCACCCATGGGTGACAGTTGTGCTTTGACTCCTTGGCTCTTGCTGCACAAGTGTACCAGAGGCTGTGTGTCCTCTGTGGAGAAGACAGTAAACTGGATTTAACTGTGAGGACCTTGCTAAGCTTTTCCACCTCCAACTGCTGTGATCCAGCTAAACAGCTGGGAGCAAAAACCCACGTGGAAGTGTGAGTGCATGCTAATGAGTTGTGTTGCCAAAACCAGAAGGAACCAACTCTTCAGGGATTTGGTACTTTTATTTTTTTTTCCCTGCTACCCAAGTTCAATAGCAATGAATTGCATATTTCTCTAAGGCTTCTCAACAAACAATTTACAGTGTAAATATATTTGTTGGCATGCAAATCACTCTGCATTATGAGTCTTGATTAATATTATAATGTGTTGATGAAAGCCTCTAAGTGGTTCTTGGAACTAAGGTTCCTGACAAAGATCAGCTGTTTGGGTGCCCAGTGTTTGCAAAACATTAGATTAGGGTGATTTTTTCCTTTGTTTTGGTTTCTTTCCCCCATGTGTGTTGTTTAATGGGTTGTTTCTTTTCCCCCTCCCTCTGTTTAAGATGCTGAGTGCAAAGTGGCAGTGGCTGTTCAAACCAAGCAATTAATTAACACAATCAAGCTCTTCCCCACGCTGCTGCCACCCCTTTCTGCTCCTTGTCCCCCATGTAAGAGGGATGCTGCTGTGGGGGTGGTCCTCAGGCCCTGCTCCTGGAGATGTTGGGGAGGGATGGGATAAAGGATACAGGGCTATCAGCCATTCCTGTGTGTGCCAGTAGCCAGGCTGGGGCATGGAGCAGCAAATCCATGTGTGGATGGAGCTGTTGACTGAGCAGAAGAGTAATGAGGCTTGATTGCCTCTGGAGCCATCCCAGGGGCTTTGCTCCCCTGGAGCCTCTCTGGTCTGGAGGAAAATTCATGGTCAGTCCTGCCAAGTAGCACCAAGGCTCCTTCCCTAGAGATTCCTAGCACTTTCCAGGATGGAACAGCTTTGATGTTGTACCTTCCCTGATGGAAGAGTGCTGTGAAGAACTGCAGGGTTCACCAGAGGGTGCTGAGTGACCCCCATCCCACCTTCACTGCTCTTTCCCTGACTGCATTCCCACCTCCATTCTTTGTGACAGCTCCTGAAGCACCTGGAAAACCTTTCCCTCTTCCACCCCATTGTCCTCACCCAGAGCAGGCTGCTCTGGGTGCTGGGCTGTCCCTGGAGAAGGGGATGTGTTTCCAGCCCCTCTCTGGCATTTGCTTGTGGAGACAGGAGACGTGGCAGTGACAGGCTTTGAGCACCACCCTCCCCACTCCAGCTCTTGTGACGGCTGCTCTCATTGCTATTTTCCTTCTACCCTTCGGAGCTGAGTTCCCAAAGGTGTCAGGACAAATGCCACACTCATCAGCGTGGCTCTGCCCAGGCAGGCAGGAGCAGGGAGAAAAGGCAAGAAAGGAAAAATTACCCTGTTTAGCAGGCAGCAGAGCAGGGTTTAGTGACAGCCTCAAGTCTTGATCTTTGTTAAACTGCTGTTTTGCTCAAAGACTGACAGGGAGCGCCATGAAATACGGAGTGTTCAGCTTGTACCACTCCAGAGAGCTGTGCAGGTTGTGTGTGGCTCTGCTGTGACGTGCCTGGCAGGGAGCACACCAGGGGGGCACACTGAGCTCCCCTGCCCCAGGAACAGGCTGGTTTGGGAGAGCATCTCCCCTTTCTGCAGCTTCCCATAGTGAGCCCTATGGGAAGGGTTTGCTCCCCTCCATTTCTCTGCAGTCCCAAGCTGTTTTCTGCAATGGCTCGTGGTTCATTTGGCCATCCCCAAGGAGAGCAGGGTGGCAGAGCCATCCCCACCCTGCTCATTGCCCTCTGAGCGTGGCAGCTCATGCTGAGGTCTCGGAGTTGGAGCCGAGCTGGGCAGGGAAAACACAGACACTTAAAGGAGAGACAGAGGGAGAGGGGGGAAAGAGTGATGAGCACACGTGCTTTAAAAGAACACACTGCCTTTTTTTTCCTCTTCCTTTTCTTTTTTCTGAAAGCAGCTGTGCCTTTTTCCAGCACTTTTAACTGGTTGCCAGGGAAACAGAGCAAGGGAGAGTGGAAAGGTTAGATGGATATTGGACGAGGCTAATGCACTTGTTTCAACCAAGAATTGACAGGTGCTTAGGACACCGAAGGTCCTGATAACTCCTCATTTGTACAGCTCCTTTGCAGAGCCTGGAGTACCTCCCTACCACCGTTAATTGTGTTTAATCATTTGCAAATTATAATCCATCTCCATCAGGGGATCTCTAATGGTGGCTTTATGGAGCGCGTCCGCATGTTCCTCAGCCCTTCTGGGATACTGGGGATGAAATATTGGGTACCCTGAGCCTCGTTGGTGTGGGTGGTCTGACTTGAAGGGACTTTGACTCCAGCAGAGGTCCTGATGGCAAAGGTGGGAATTGCAGGTGGGTGATCCAAACATGCTGGGAAAAGCACTGGAGGGAAGCCATGTGTTTGTGGCTCTCTGGTTCTCCCAGAAAAGGGGCTAGCATGGGAGAGGTGGTGATGCACAAGTCCAGTGAGTGAATCCCCTAGTCCACAGGGTCATCCCCAGCCCTGGTCCTGGTGTTGGCAGAGTTCTTGGCATCTCCCTGCTCACCAGCAGCTCCCATCCAGCCCCACAGGGCTGCTGGGGCACATGGTCCTGGCATGTTTGCAGCTCTGCTTGGCTTTTTCACCTTCCTCCGGGTTAAAAACCAAAGACAAATGCCTCACTATGGATTTTTGTCACCATTGTGATGCTCAGAGGGCTTTTTGCCTCTGCTTCTGCTTTAGGTTTTGTTTTTGTTTTGCGTCTGTCTTGTCTAAAATAGCAGCTCCATCTAAGGAATAACCAAGGGGCCTGAAATTTGGCTGTTCAGGATGAGCATCACATCTGGTCTGTGCAAAACACAACAAGCGAGAAATGGCTACAGAGTTGTAAAGCTCAGGCTCTGGAGAGGCAGGGGTGGCTGCTGAGGCTCTTATTGCATTTGGGGTTTGCAGTGTTTTCCTGAGGAGGGCAGAAAAGCAGTTATTAAAAAACCCAGGCTTAACCCTACTTGTGTCTGTGGGTGGGGAGGTGGAAGGAGTGGTGCTGAGGGCTGGGGGACCCCAGCTCTGCCTCTGGTACTCTGAGCCTCATCCTACATCTAACACTGATGGATAATGGGGCTCCCTCCTCCCTGGGGTGACCTCAGGGGACTCTGCCTCATCCTGCCTGCCCCTCCAAAATGCCTGGCTGAGTCCTCCCAGGCCAGCTCACAGCCAAGCCATGGAAGATGGCAATCCACCTTTTTCTGAGCCAGGGAGGGAACTGAATGCAGTCCTTGCCCAGGGCTGCAAACAGAACTGCTCACTGCTCCTTCTTGTCAGCAGCTTCCCAAGCCTGCCGCCTCTCCATCATTCCTGAGTGATGGGTACCAGGCCAGCACAGAGATGCACAGCACTCATATCCCTATTATGACATTTTCAGTGTCACAGCTGAGTGTGAGGGACTCGGAAAATGTCACTTCAGGTATTAGAAAATGACTGTGCTTTTGCCACACTGTGGTTCCTGGTCCAAAGTGCTTTTCCTTCCATCAGTTCCAGCTGGAGGGGCCTCTGCCTTTGACTAAGGTATCTCTGCTCTGGGGTTTTTAGTGAAAAGTGTGATTTTAGTCATGGTGCAAGGAGCCAGGCTGACAGCCCTGGGCCATGCAGCCACTCCAGCTACAGCACAAATGCTGAATGAGTTTCACATCTCCTCCATGCAGGGCTTTCCTCTCCCCAGCTTTCCTTTTCTCCCTCTTCTCCAGACCACTGGTGGCAAACTGCCCTGCCAGGTCCTTCACCAGCATCTCCCCTGCTTTGGAGGAAACCTGTGCTAGTGACAAGAGAGAAGCTCAGTCCTAATCACCAGCTTCATCAGGGGTGATGTTTAAACATCTGACACATAAATGGAACCGCTTTTCCCATCCCTTCCCAGCTGTACATGGAATTGTGACCACCACGGGCTGCTGCGGGGCTGCCTTGCACCCAGGTGGGCTCCAGAACTGATTCCTGGTGTGTACAGACCTGAGCAGCTCGAGTGGCTCCAGTCTGTCCCAGTCACGTGGCCTTATCCCCTGGACAGCAGGAATGGCTCTGGTCACTCTCAGCAGTGCCCATGGTGCCAGGGCAATGGGCTGCCCAGCAAGCTGGCATTATGCTGCCTGAAAGAGAGATCAGGAATGGGAAAGGCGGTGGAAGAAGAGGAATGATTTATGAGGCTTCGCTTGGCCAAGCAGGGCATTCTCAGCATATTCCAAAATAATTTAGCATCATCTATTGTGCCTGCAGCGGGAGCTTGTTGCAGAAAACGAAAGAGAGCAAAAAAAATCCGCCACATAAAGAAGGCAGAAAGCCCCTTGATGGGATGGTTAGAGCTTGAAGTTTCTTTTTTCCTGAGGGCTGCTGTCTCCTCTCCCCAGTTCTCTCTGTAAATCAAACTGCCAGTGTCGGATCGGCGGCTCCGTCTTTCCTGCAGCCGCTTCCCCGAGGCCTCCCCGTGCACCGAGGGGACGTAATCACCACCTAGAACAGCTTGAAGGACACAGGCGCGGGAGCCGAGAGGACGATTTGTAGTGAATAATTTAGTGGATGAATTTAAAGCTTTTGTTCTCGTCGCAAATTACCTGCGAACTGTACGGGAAGGTTTTGATCATACAAATTCATTTTACATCGCCTCTCTCTGCCAACAGACCCACCTACCCGCTTCGTTTGGGTTTGAACCAATGCATTTTTCCCTGCACATCGATGTGTTTTGGGGGTGGGCTGGGCCTTTAATTAACCCATCATTTTGGTGCCTGTGGTTTTAATTACCAGCATAGTATTGCCTGTCTGAGTTGTGTTGAAGATTGGAGAGTGATGTTTGTAAATAAGAATAATTTGTGTAAGTTTGTTTGTGTACTGTGGGGTGTTCACACAGCCTTCGAAGTGTTTTGCTTTTAGGTGGAAGGAGATGAGATGGGCACAGGGCTGGGATGCCCGGGCAGGGATGAGTGCCAATGTCAGCATCCTGGGATGCACTGCCTGGACATTGTGCAGCTGTGGAGGGACCTCTTGTTGGAGAGGGGCTTTTTATAAGGGTGTTGTAGAGACAGAACAAGGGTGGATGGCTTTAAGATGACAGGATTAGATGGGATATTGGGGAAGAATTCCTCCCTGTGAGGATGGGCAGGCCCTGGCACAGGGTGCCCAGAGAAGCTGTGGCTGCCCCTGGATCTCTGGAAGTGTCCAAGGCCAGGTTGGACAGGGCTTGGAGCAATCTGGGATAGTGGAAAATGTCCCTGCCCATGGCATGGGGTTGGAATGAGACAATCTTTAAATCCCTTCCAGCACAAACCGTTCTATGATTCCCTCTCCTCACTCTGGCATCTCTTTCACACCCTGAGATGCTTTTCCCTGTCTTTGTGTTTGGTGTGGACGGTTGGATCCAAAGCTCTCTACTTCCCTTCCACTCACTGCCGAGCTTGTTTGGGACTAGGGAATTCAGCAAAGTGCATGTGAAGGAGGCTGCAGCCTGCCCAGAGACAGCCACATGAAATGAAGTTGTATCACTCTCCGAGATCAAATTATCCTTCTCAGCTTTCGGGGAGAGGACTCCGGCAGCCCCATGCGAGAGCTCACTGCCTCCTCCTCAGCTCAGTTTATATCCTGGTCCCCCGGCAGACTGCAAATGCTCCCTCATCAGGGCCTGCTCTCTGTGCTAATGGCCCTCCATAAATAAGCCCCAGGAACAGCGATAGAGAACAATCATAAAAGGCAGGCGCATAAATTAAAGCCGATGTTATAATAAACTAGACAAGCCCTTCATCGAGGGTTTTATGTTTCTCCTTGAGTCGGCAGCTTTGCCAGCAGAAAATTATTTCCGTGCACCTTGGCCCAATCCTCTGTCTCTCTGCTCTGTAGGTGCACACGAGTGGGTGGCAGAAATAGCTGGAATCACCATGTCCCTTGTTTGGCATTCTGGGTATTAAAGCTGCAGGAATTTCTCGGAACAGCTCTCGGCATGTCCTTAGGGTGGCAACAAGACCGTGGATTTACTGATGGTGGCTCTGGCCACTCCTTGTGGCTATAAATGAAATGCATGGCTCTGGGTGGCTGGAACTCCCAAGAGTTCAGCCCTGCACCTTCAGAGAAAGGTGGAAGTTGTTGCATTCGCCCTGGTGAGCTGCAGTCAAACCTCCTGGAGGGAGATGCTGGTGCATAAAACACGAGCATCTTGGAATGCGTGGTACCTCTGAAAGGCTGCTCCTTCCCCTTTGCCCCGGAGCATCTCCCTAGTTGGAAAAGCATGCACCAGTGGCTGGCACGCAGGCTCCGTGCCGCGGCTCCGGAGCGCCTCGGGAGTGCTGGATACTGCGCTGAAACTCCTGCCTCTCCCTCCGAGTTCAGAGCTGTCTCTCCAAATCACATCCTGGATGACTGAAACTTGGCAGGGCGAGTGGGAGCGGCAGGCAGAGCTGCATGCTTGCAAAGTACAACTTCCCTTCCTGGAGTTATCCAGGAGACGCAGCAGTAAACTCCCTGTGCATGGAGTCAGTCAGGAAGGAATCCATCTCCAGTTCTGTGACACACCATGATGCCAGGCAGGGGTCTTTGGCAAAGTTCATGTCTTGGTCACCAGCTCAGCTTGCTCCCAAGTCCTTTTTGGACACTTTTGATCTAAGATGATGACCCTGCAAGTGAAGTGCACACTACTGCTCCAGGCTCTGAGCTTGCTTTCATCCTGTCCACCCATCCTTTATGGTCTGCACAGTGAAATCCAGAGGCAGACAGATGTGTGCTGACAGGGAGGTGTCACCCTGTGCCTCTTGCAGGAGACTGTGCAGACAAGGAGGAGAATTCCAGGCATCCATCTCCTCATTTGAGGTTCAGAACAATTTGCAGGCACATTTTCAGCTCTGATTTGGATACATGCCCAGCCACATGTCCAGCTCTGTGCAAGGGATTCCCCCCTTGCTGTGCAGAATTACATCTGTCTGGGGCAGCTCAGACACATGCCCCGGGTGCTCGACCAGCTTCTCCCTCTGGATGTTTGACGGAGCTGCAGCACATCTCGTGCTGGTGTGGGAAGGTGACAGCCAGGCAGATTCTGTACATGGTGGGGTGGGACGGATAGAAGGAGAAGGAGAGGAGACAGAAAAGGAAGGGATGGAGAGAGAGGGTGAGCTGTAGGCTCTGCTTTCTGCTCTGTGCTCCCCTGTACGCTCTGGCCTGAGCTCCCCCTCGTGTTCAGCCGCACATATTTCTCTATTGCTCTCCTGACTCTCCTCTCCCAGTTATTGCAGGGATGTTCCATCTTTCTGGCCATGTTTGCATTGGAGAAGCTGGAGCCCCACTGGGCAGTCCACTGGCTGTCAGCTTAATTTCCCCACAACCAAGGCATCCCCCTTCTCCCCAGTGTGATTGCAGCACCTCCAGCCTTTCTGAATATTCAGCCCAGAGCCAAATGCTCAGACAAGCTGCATCAGGAGCTGGAGATCCATAGTTTTGATTGTGCAAGGAGAGGCATGTGCCACAGACATGCCCTGGAGTGTCTCGCCGGGTTCCCTCAAGGGAGAGAGGAACCGTGCTGTGCCAGTGCACCATCAGTTCCCTCCAACGGCTGGCAGGCACTCCCTGCCACTGCCGCCGCTCATCAGCCCCTTGCTGGTCTCACACAGGGTCGTTTTCTGCTCCATTTCCTCCCTCAGCCTCCGGATTCCCCCTCCAAGCTCTCTGTTTTCTTCTTCATCATCCCAGCTGGGATAGAATATGACTGCAGCCACAAAGAGATGAGATCACAGCTGCCCTCGGGGCTTGTTTGCCCACATCACCTGTCGGATCAGGAAGCCTGCATGTCCTTGGAAAAATATGTATTTCAGGCTGCCGGGGTGCTAATTTGCAAGGCCCATTACTCAAACGAAACATTAAAATGGCCGTCCATAAAGCAGAGCCTTTATCCGTGCCTCCCCCTCGGTCTGTACTCCTCGCGCCAGGTATAGGCTTCCTGTCAAGCCCAAGAGCCAAAAGCAAAGATTTATAGGAAGGTTCCTTGACTCCGACCTGCATTTTAATTATGTCGCCGCCAGCCTGTGCCGAGAATAAACTCGGTGGCTATTGTGTTACCCTCGCTTCTCATCTCCGGATGAATGCCCCGGGAGAGACGCGGGTTTGTGGCATCCCCAGCGGGAACCCTCTTGTATTCCCACGTCCTTTCCTCCCCGCTTGCCTGCATGGATCAGCAGAGTGGCTGCCTGGTGCTGAAACACTGATCCACACGTAAGGCTGGAAGAGAAGGATGCAGGGAATGAGTCCTGTGCATCACCGTGCCTCGGTTTCCCTTCATGTGGGAGCTCTGTCCAGCCTCCCGCAACCCGCTGTGTGTGCAGGGAGTGTGAGAGCTGGTCCTGCCACAACCACCTCGGTGCTGCCGGGGCAGGAGGCACCGAGCAGGGCTTGGAGCGGTGCCGGAGCCCAAATTGCTTTTTTGAGAGCTCAATTTCACGCCGGGAGCGGAGCCGTGGCACCGCGGGGAATTGAGGAGCCACGCTTGTCAGGGAGGAGATGCGCTGAACTTCGGAGCCGGCTTGTTTATTTTGCCTGTGTATTTATGAGCGGGGGTGTGTATAAATATTGCTCGCCCGTGCCAGACGATGCTGGTGTCGTGCTTCGTGCGGGTGCAAAGCTTGACCTGGCACTTCCCGGCGGGAGCGATGCATATTTATTAGTGAGGCGATGGGTGGGAACGGCTCCCTCGCTCGCTGGCGTGGCAGACACTGCCTCAGCAGAATGGGGGTAATTATTATTAAAATAAATAAAAGCAAAAGCAGCTCGGCCACCACTGTGTCTCCTGTGCTGACTTCATGAAGGAGCCAACTTCTCCTAGGATAGGAGAGGGGTTCATGAGAGGATGCTCTTGGGAAGTTCCTGACTGCATAGGGATTGACTGTAAACTTTGGGTGTCAGAGCACATCCTCTGCCTCAGTTTCCCTATTGATAGCAGTGACATATTGAAGTGCAGGGGAGTGTGAAATGCTCCCTTCATTAATAAGCACAAAGTGCTTTGATATTTTCAGATGGAAGTGCCACGTATTGATATAATATTACTGTACCTCGTCTGACTTCTTTTTCGATTGCAAGCCCCCTCTTGATCCCGTTACCTGCAGTAACAGTTATCTGGCTATATTTTATCATCTGAATATTTCAATTAAATTACTTTAAGGGGAAAAAAAAAGCTGCAGCCTAGGCTGAAGTTGGAAATGATCACTGTATCACTCCAACTTCCCTCCATTCCCAGAAGGTTAATTGAAAGGCAGCCATCTTGGTGACGTTTAGACAAATGAGGATAATTATGTGTTCTCCAGCTCTTTGAGAGGTTAATTGCTTAGATGTACGAAGACTTGAAGAACAAAGAAGGAATAAATCAGAAGCAGGACTATGATCTGATAATGTAATTTGGGATATTCACGTGCAACTCAAACAAATAAACCCCCTAATTGCATGCAGTTGTTCGGCCCCTGGGGTTACCGAGATCAGGCTCCTGGTTCTCAGGGATGCTCGGAGAGGAGGTACCAGCAGGAGAGGTCTTCATCTGGCTGGTGCCCAGGAGTGTCTGTTGTCACTTCACAATGATGATGACTTCTTTATCTGGCACTGGAGATGACTTCTTCATCTTCACGGAGCTGTCACCTGGCTCCTTAGTGCCTGAAGCATCAACCCTCATTCTGGCAGAGCAGTGGTGGGCGGAAATCAGATGGGTCAGGGAGGCGCGGGAGAAGCGAGCAAAGGGTTTCCTCTGGTGGGTTATTTTATTTTGCCTAATTGCTGGTGAAATTCCTGCAAATTGGCAATTATATTCCTGAGCTGATGGCTCACCCAGGTCGTTTACAGATCTCGCGTTTGGCAGGAGCGCTTTATGGTGTTCGCCATGAAATACAGCTTCACTCTCCAGCGGCAGAATTTCCCTCTTTTTAGAGGTTATTAATTCCGTCTGCAAGGATTTTGCACCTAAATCTTGTGGCAGCATAATCGTGAAGGTGCCTGATTTTTCTCCTTTTAATTCATGCTGGTGGACCAGTCTGGGAGTTGGTTTGTCCATCTGTTAGTCCCTCTTGGGGTGGGATATTCACTGGGAGTGACTTCCAGGTGTGAGGGGTATGGATGGAGTGAGCTGATTTGCCCCTCAGCTTTCCCTGCCCTCTGTCACTGCAGTGAATGGTGCAGTGTGGAGCCAAGACCTTGTAATGTTGGAGCTTTTATGGAAGTCTCGGGGTTGTGTGGAATATCAAGCTGTCCAGCCTGGATCAAATACTGCTTCATTTTCCAGCCATGAGGGTCAGGAAAACTGCTTTTTTTCTTCGCTGAAAGCTTAAGGGTAAAACATCTTCATCCAGCATCTCTTTCCCCCTCCGTTCTGTCTCTGGGGAAGTTGGAATTGATTTCAAATGAGCAAATTCCTCCCCACCCCTAACGTGTGAGGAGCCCTGAGCCTCAGCCTGTGAAACACCGGCGAGAGGTTTTTCCGTCGATCTGTCTGGAATTGCAGTTTAATTCCCTGCATTTGCTCCCGTATTGTGCATTAAGATACAGTGAGTTTATCCAGCAGTCCAGCTGTTTTGAAGATAATTACTACAGAACTCAACCTGATGTAAAATAATCCTCCCGGGCAAGCAGCCAAGAGCTTGAAACTTATCCTCCAAAGACTGAAACCTCTCCATTACCCTTAAGAGCCACAGAGATAGTGGTGGGCATCTCATGACAAATATATTTTTGGTGGCAATCAACAACAGGACGTGAGAAGAGGTTTGCTTTCTGCCCGACTCTTGGGGAAGGTGATGTGGCCAGATAGACCAACCGAGAGCACGAGGCCCACATGTGATGGAGACATGGATGGCTTTCCTATTAAAGGGCCCCTACACACTTTTGTTTCCCCCAGGAACCCCTTTTGGGGTGACAACACCACCCCCTTGCTGCATTGCCACCGTGTCCTGCACTGGGGTGGCTTCAGACCAATTTCCCCTCCTTGCAATGCAGGGACAAGTGTCCGATGGTTTTGCTCTGGCTCCTTCTCTCGTGGATGTGCCTTGATCCCGGTTTTAATCAGCCTGCCAGCATCCTTTCTTCTTTTGCAACTGTGGGATGCTGCCAGTGCCACGGCCACATCCTCCTGGGTTGAAAGTGTCCCCCTTATCCAGCTGAGATGGAGACGGTCACCAGTCCCATCAGGATGGCTGAGTCAGAGCGGTCAGAGCCTCATGTTGCCACATTCTAATTACCTCCACTTAACGGCGTGTCCAGCTGTGACAGCCAAAGTTATTCCTCTCTCTCCCTGCCTGGGCAGATGAATGAAAAAACCCATCAAAAAAGCAATAGCAAGGAGAATTCCAACCGTACAACCCCAGCGCAGGCGTGGAGGACTTGAGGTTCTCAACTGCTCAGCTCTGCTAGCAATGAACTCAGTGTTTTCTTTGCTGCTTTTGATTGAAGAACACTGGAAATCAGCCGGTTGCAGGTGCTGTATTGTGTGAGATTAGCACTGATTTAGGCAGGGTGCAGGCGCTGATTGAGCAGGGGGCTCTGCCTACACCGGCAGAGAGCAGGGGAATCTCCAGATTGCACCCTTCAAGGGAGCTGATAACATTGGTGGGTTTTTCCCTGCAGGGATGTAGGGCAGGGCTCGGTGTAGGGACAGGGCAATTTGCCTTTCCTGGTGAGAAAACAGCTCTCTGCCCATGTTTCCTAGGACAGGTACCGATGCCTTGATGGTAAATGCTGCTGGATGGTGACTGTCTTTTTGGAGAGGAGCTGGGAAGGTGTCCCAGCCTTCTTCAAACCACTGGATGGCTAAGTGACCATGGAGAAGTTTGAAATCAGTGTCTGGCTGTGTTAGGGAGAAAGTGCAATCATTCAGCTACCATTCTGGGCAAGGAAAGATGCTTCTCTGTACTTCTTCCAGTTTCTGTGGTTTTCCTGGCCTGGCTGCCCCTGCTCAGTGCCTTCATTTTCATCTCTCTGTCTTTGTGAGATGAGGTGTGGCCGCCAGCATCGACTGACGCTGATGGAAGCATTTACGTGCCACCTGCTCTATAAACATTCCCATTGATTGCTCTATCCAAAGGCCTTCCGCTTTATTTCTTTTGCTGCCACCTCATATTTCCTTATGAAGATTTCTCCTGAGCTAATAACAGCTGTTGGCTGTTGGGGCTTAGGCTAATGCCTTCTGACTTTCTCTACCACACAGGGGGAGCATCCCAGCACATGGACACGGATATTGATGCATTGTTGTGTCAGAAACAAGGGAAAGTCAAGTGGGAGCTGGGAGGAGTACCTGACCTCGCCCAGCCCCCCTTCCCCTTGCCAATGATGTTGTCAGGGTGAGGTGTGTCCCTGCAAGCTGGAAGTAGAAGCAATGAGGAGTGAAAGAAGGGCTTTACGAACTGGAGGGAAAGCCTGGCTCGCTTTAACAGAGCTGACTGTTTCTGGATTTGCTCGATGTGGAGCATTAATTCAGAAAATCCCGTGAATGGCTTTGGGGAGAAGATGTGATCTGTCAGTGGGGGCATCGTGCAGCAGCTCACCTCACTGGGCATCCCTTCCCTCTTCAAACTATGATTGCTTTTTAAGCCATCTGCAGCACAGCTATGCCTGTATCAGCTTTAGCATCACTCTGTGCCACCTGCAATGGTACCCAGGGGACTCAGACCCTCCTCCCTGAATTAATGTCAGCTCAAGCTTGGCAGCGACCCCTTGGCAGCCTTTGCATGCCCTGGGTTGTCACAGAGACCACCCAAAGCCCTGCGGATGCTGGGTGTGGAGCAGCCAGTGTTTGTGTGACATGGACCCCTCAGGGACTGCGTAGTGAGCATTGTCTTGACTTCTGATGCCTCGCGCAGACGGCTCCCGCCCTCCTCATCATCTTGTTATCATTCTAATGTCTGGGAGCTGCAGTCATGGACCAAAACACCATTAAACTATCTGAAATGGAGCAACTCGACAGCCTCTGCCCTCACAGGCTTATTATCTTTGCAGATGGATATTTTATATTTAGCAGTCGCTAATGTATCAATTTGGGCTTTGATTTTTCACAGGGAGCAGCTTCTATTCTGGTGCCTGCTGGTGGGCAAACTGCCACTGCAGGGGAACCGCCAGGGACAAACCCTCCCTTGTCAAGCCCCGAGCCTCTGGAGAGGGCAGAAGGGTCCCACAGCCCTTGGAGGGCTTTGGGCAGGGGGGTGTTGGCAGGGAACAGGTTTTCCAGTGGCCTGGAGTGTGTTTGAACAGCACTGGGAGTGCTTGGGGAATCGGAGCAGTAGCAGTGGGGCCAGGCAATTAATTAAACTTGCAGAGTGAGAGCCAGTTGTGTGTGGCTTTGCAGGAGGCAGCAGCTAAGTGGCGTACGGTGGGGAGGGAGGAATGTTATGGAGGAAAGAAGCTGTTTGGGGTGGCCAAGCTCTGGTACATCCCGTGCTCCTCGTTTTCCCACAGTGGGTATGGGTGTGGTGATGGATCGGGACATGCTGAGTGGTTGGTGAAGGCTGGATGGGAGGTGGTAATGCTGGGTGATGCCATATGGTGCATGCTGAGTTCCCTCTGTCCTCGGGGTGCTGGGATGACGTTGAGCTGTGCTATCTGTTCTCAGGGTGTTGGAGTGGTTTGGGGATGGCATGGAGCTGTGCCCTCTGTTCGCAGGGTGCTGGGATGGTGTGGAGCTGTGCCCTCTGTTCTCAGGGTGCTGGGATGGCATGGAGCTGTGCCCTCTGTTCTCAGGGTGCTGGGATGGCATGGAGCTGTGCCCTCTGTCTTTGGGGTGCTGGGATGGCATGGGGATGGCATGGAGCTGTGCAGTCCCCATCCAGCCACTGGGAAGGATGGGAGAGAGGGAGAAGGGACACTGCGGGCGCCTCAGAGAGGAGACAGAGTGGATAGGACCATGATGAAAGACAAAGTGCCTTGTGCCCTCCACCCCCCGAATAAACAGCATGCATGGCAGTGATGGAAGCTCAGGTGGCACAATCCTGCCCTCGGGAGCTGCCATGTGACACCTGCCATCACATGGCGCAGATGCCATTGTCCCTGCAGATAATGTGGCGGGTTGCATTGTTGGGAGAGGATTAGAGGAGCTGCAATGTTTTGATGGCCTGCTTCTCATTTGCATCTTGAACGAAGTGGGAGCACAGCCAGGTTCTGTTCTTTTGTGTTTACTTCTGAGGAAATGTGTTTATTTCCGATGATTACAAATAAATCTCCTCTGCCTTTGCTCCAGCCGCCCAGAGTAAAAAACATCCGGTGCCCCTTAACTGTGTAGCCAGGGCGAATATTGGAAGTGCAGGAGAAATCCCATTAGGAGTCCCTGGCAAATGTAATTAACAATTTCTTCTCAAAGACAAGGGTGTTTGTTCTGCCCCTGGGACAGGTATTTTTGGTTGGAGGCTTCCCAGGGTGAAGCATCACCCGGTCGCTGTCGAGGGGCTTCACTCCCGATCTGGGTGAGCTATTTTAGCCTCTGAAAACTGGGTCAGCCGGCAAGTTTGCAACTGGTTTTGGCATCTCCATTTGTCATCCTGACGAGACATGTTACCTACAGGAGAGAGAAGCAGTTTGGGGTTGAAGGGCCATAGAGGAGTTTAAAAGTAGAGCATTGTTGGTTTGAACAAGGAAACAGGAGAGGTTTGAATCCTAGAATCATCAAATATCCTTGGCTGGAAGGGACACACAGGGATCATTAAGTCCATGTCCTGGCTCTGCACTGGACATCCCCAAAAATCCCACCATGTGTCCAAACAAATGGACAACAAATTTGGGTTGATCCATCCCCCCACCCTTTTGGCAAGGATAGGGCCCGGTGGTGTTGGCTCTTCAGGTACAAACATGTCCCCTGGGACATTTCTTAGGATGTGCATCAACATCTTGGGGTCCCGTGCATCCTCAGAATATTTTGCACAGATGCAGAGGGTTTTGCAAGACTTTCTGTATGGTTCCAATTCTTTTTTTGCTGTTTATCCCTCCAAATTACTGCCAGAAAACTTGTGCTGACCCTGGACACAGTATTTCCCTCACCATGGGGGAGGCATTGAGGGCAGCCCCAGGCTTCTCACTCATGTTCAGCCAAGTCAGCAGTGCAGAAAAGGTCTGTGACGTGGCCGGAGAAGGCAGGGGATGAAGGTGGAGGGTGTTATGGCTCAACTCACACATAGGAGTGGCACTGTCAGTGTTCATTGATGGGGCTGGGAAGGAGCCTGCTGTGGGAGCTATGTGGGGTCTCTCCTAATAGGTGCAGGAGGAGGGAGACGGGCACTGTGTGCCACCACACACAAAGAGCATGTCAGCAGAGCTATCTGTATTGTTGACACTAAGTGAAATAATTCCACGGCAAACTTCAAAATTAGCATTTAAGAATGAGGAATAGGGGCAATTAGAGGGGAAGCAGCGCAGCGCCGGTGCCCCCAGCTCCCACCCTCATGCATCTTCTCACGCTGCTGCGTTCAGGTTCATCACCCTCGTCTCTGGTGGAGCACTGGGATCCCTACAGCAGCTCTTGTCCTCCTGCAGAGTGAGGGATCAATATGGGTCTCAGGAGACGAAGCCTTCGAGAGCCCACATGTATCATTGTGAACACTGTGGGGGCTGAGCTCCAGCAAAGCCTGGCATCCAAAGCTCCCCAGCCACGCTGGAGGAGAGCAGCAGTGTTTGGAGGCACTGAAGGGTTACAGATGGTGAAAAGTCTCTGCTCAAAGGCAATGAGGGTGTAAGTGGGATGCAGAGATGGAGGAGCTGATGGGACTGGTCACGTTATGCAAAGAAGGGATGTGTGGAGGAGCTGGGATGCAGCGTGTGCTGGGGGCTGATGATATCATTCCCAAGATATTCCCCCTGCCTTGCTGATGGGCTTTCTCCAGGTGAACTGCAGAGCCAGGATAAGTTTATTTCCCTCCCATGTGGCAGGCGCTTTATTGTCTTTTGTCCCTTCTGGACTCGTAAGACAGTTTCTGGAGATGGATACGGTGCCTTCAGGAAGCTGTTAATGGGGGTTTGTCTTTGGTTTTAATTAGATCCCTTCAAGGGAAAACCTCCTGGCCTGCTTTATTATCCAGCTTTGTCAGAGCTTGTCTGCTTTATCTAAACACTTTGCAGAAGTCTCTTTACCTGTTTGCTTACTGGAGACATTATCATAATCCTGGTCAATTGGAAATGGGGAGCAAAGACGGCTCAGCAGACAAGCGAGTGCCGTCAGCTTAGCAGCTAATGGAGATCACTTTCCCAGACAGGTAAAGAAGCTGATGAGGTGCTCCTTGTGCCAAGGTATCTGTCGGTATTCTCTTTGTAGTGCCAATTGCCAGGGCACAGGAAAACTGGCGGTGGGGAAGTGAGGTTAGCTGAGAAGGTGCCTCCAGGAATGCCATGTGCTCTGTGCCAGCTGATGGATGGGGCTTTTCTGCTGGTGGTGGTTCTGACACATTCCCAGGAGGCACAGGAGGGCTGTTTTTTTGTCTGGTCGTCTGTAGCTGCAGGAGACGGTCTGGGCTCTGGTGGAGAGGAACGTGATGCTGTACAAAGCCAAAGGGACTTGGTCCTAAATTTGCTATTGAGTGGCAGTGACTGAAGAGTGGGCTTGAGGGATGGGAAGGAGGAGCCTTTGCCTCCTTGCTCTTGGCATGGGTTTGTTACAGAGGTATCCAAGTTGCTGCTTCCTGCTCGTTTCAAGTGGTTTTGAGGGCAGTACCAGTCACCAGCACCACGGACAAGGCAGGGCAGTGCTGTCCTTGCCCTCCCTCCTGTGAGTGTGTCCTCCTGGGGCATCCCTGGGTGCTCATGCAGTGCTGCGCTGAGATGTAAGTGTGAGCTGTAAATGCAGAATGGACCACCCCAGTTCTCAGGTGTCCTGGACTAGCCCCAGATCTCCTCAGGAAGCACATTCCATGTGCACCAGCCGAAGCTGGGCAGCAACAGTTGAGCATACTCAGCGTCGGCACGAGCGTCTCATCCCTGTCACTTCAAACCCGAGTCCTTGTGCTTCACCCCTAATGAGGGGACCTGAGAGTACCTCGCAGGGCTGTAGTCTGGATATTTATATGAGCGCAGACATGCAAGTTGTCTGTTTTACATATTGCTGCCCTGATTTTTCAGTGCACGCAATGAATAATTTACAGAAGCCGTGTGTAAGTATCTCTTTATTATTCATTATAATGAAGTGAGACAGCAGTAATAGTCCGCTAGACTGGAATCCCCCAGGGCCGAACTTTACTCAGCTGTGCTTAGCTCTCCCCCAGTTAATTTGAAGGAAGAGAGGGCTCGGCTTCCTGACAAGGACAATGCTGTGTGCTGGCACAAGGCTGCCCTGGTCCGGCAGAGCCGAGCTGGCGCCGGGGCATGTCTGACACCAGGCAGGCTCCCCTCGTGCCGGCGGTGCCGCGGCAGGCGTGGAGGGCCATCCGTCTTTCCCGGCGTCCATACGTGATGTGGCTGGCAGAGACGTACAGCTCCTGCAAGGGGAAAATTACTTGTTTGCAGGAGAATATATGGCTCGTTCCTCTGAACCAAGCACCCGGGGGGACCCTCAAACATGCCAAGTATCGCCCCTTCCCTGGGCCCGATTAATAATCTCGATCGAGGTGATGCTCTGCAATCTCAGCAAGGGAGGCATATAACACCCCCAGCGCCTGGGCAGGAGAGGCACTGCAATGGGGACGAGGACAGGAAAAGCCTCCCAGCTGCTCTCTGAATTTACAGGCATGTGGAGAGGGACTCACATGAGTTCCTTGATTGACTGTAGGTGCCTTTTCCTACGATATTGGCTGCACAAAGCTGCGGCAGTTCTGCCACTGCTGGCACTGGCTCACGTCTAGCTTGATTTTCCCTTTTTTTTTTTCATGCCAAGAGAAAGCTTCCCTAGCCGGGTCCTCAGGTGGCAAAGGTGAAGCTCCCAAGGGATGCTGGGCTCTTAATTTAACCAAATGCTCAGAGCTTTTGCTGCAGATAACCATGGCAGCAGCAGAGAAGGCCACAAGTAGATAGATGGAGAAGAATCTATCAAAGAGCATGAAAAAGCCATGTTTTCCAGGAACATTTTAATTCCCTTCCCCCTCATCCCATTCTTTGCCAAGTGTAACTCAGCGCTGTGGACCAGAGCTGCCGAGCTCCTGCACGTCTCAGAGCGGGGAGGGTGGGAGCCAGGCAGGAAATAAATAATGGAAACGACCGCGTTGTGTTTTCAAGGCACTTGTAGGATTTACAGCTGCTTATCCAAATGTTCCCTTCCCTTCCTCGTGTGCTGGCTTGGCTGTCTCCGGCTGTTTCTCTTTTTCCCCTCTCCCTGTGCATGTGCTGTGGCCCCTGTCCCCAGCAGTGGGGGTGTTTATCACCCCGGGGATGGCTCGAGGGCTGTGCCGACAAGCTGAACTGTCAGCACATTTTACAGCTTCATCTGGAATTCTCAGTGCACAGCGAAGGCAAGGGGGGCTGTGGAGGTGGATGAGAAGCAGGATAGAGATGGTCTGCCTGGCTTGCAGAGGTCAAACAATGGGAATTTTGTCTGTGGCTCCCCAGTTGTGTGTAAAAGAAAAAGGGAGGTTTTATTTCTGGTGAGCCCACTGTTTATGTGAAATCTCACATGGTGGGGGATGTGGAAACAGGGAGCAATGCCACAGCATGCAGCCTCTCCATGCTGGCAGAGCTGGGGACCCACACTCCCATCCTGCTCCCATCCCTTTTTGGGACCCGAGATGCTTTGGGTGTGTCCCGTTCCAGGTGTGTGACCCTCTGTGTGTCCCCTCCAGGTGTACTGTGGATGACCGGGTCACGCGGGTAGCGTGGCTGAACCGCAGCACCATCCTGTATGCCGGCAATGACAAGTGGTCTATAGACAACCGTGTGGTCATCCTGTCCAACACCAAGACCCAGTACAGCATCAAGATACACAACGTGGACATATACGATGAGGGCCCCTACACCTGCTCTGTGCAGACAGACAATCACCCCAAGACTTCACGTGTCCACCTCATCGTGCAAGGTAGGTCGGAACGTGCCTCATGCTGTGGCTGGATGGTTTGATCTGGAAGGCTGCCTGGACTTGGGGAGGGTTTGGAGGCCCTCTTGGTAGCTGAGTCGGAGCCAGCATTAGTTGCTTCAGAGGTTGCATGGCATGGGAACAGTGGTGTGGACAAGTGCCCACCATGCCAGGGAGGAGATGAGCAGGCATTGTCTCAGCCTTGCTGTGTTGTACAGTCGTCACATGGTGCAGAGGACACCTGAGAACTGGCAATGGGGCTGCTGAGCTCTTCTTTATTCCCCCTTTGCCTGTCTGTGCTGTGAATTTCACCTGTCTCCACTGCTTGGAACCATGTTGCTCAGCTTGCTCCATCAGGGATTTGTTAGTAAGGTGCTCAAGCACATGTTCGAAGATGCTTCAGGAGAGCCAAAAGAAACGTGCTGCCAGGCACAGAGGAGAAGCAGATCCCAGCAGCACAAGGCTCCGTGGTTTTGGGAGAGAGGTCAAAATCACTGTGGGGCCATGAAGGGCTCTCGACACAGGGCTTCATAGGCAAGTATCAATATAGCAGATGCTGTTGGGCTGCAAAGCAGTGTCTTGAGGCTGTTCTGATGGGGGGGATCCAGGTGCTGGCAGATCAGAGGGGCCAGTAGCTCTCTGATGGATGCTGCCTCTGGATTCCTGCGGCTTTGCACCAGCTACTGGCTTTTGTCCGGTCTCTAGATTAATTTTTCAGAGTTAGTGTTAGTTCAGGTTAGATAAAGATAATGAAAGTTTCCTAATCCTCTTAAAGAAGATTTATTTGGCTGAGTAGAAAGCTCTCGGAATACAATAAAGCGTGTATAAAACCAGGACCTAATCTTTCCTTTAATTTCAAACAGCTGATGGGTATTGATTTTGCAATGAGCAAATCTAAAAACTTTCTCAGCCTCGACACATCTCTGAGAAGCCCCCAACAGTTATGTATGTATTTATGTACCCTTCTCATTGGCTAGAGGCAGGGGTTGATTGTGGTCACCTATCCAACAGGTTTTCCTGCCTGGTGGTTGTGGGAATATGTTGGGAAACCCCAGATTGTGGTGGTGAAGAAGGGGAGTGCTCACCTCGGGAAGAGGAGAGCAGAGATCCACTGGAAGCATCCCTCCATCCCCTTGTTCGGAGCTGTCCCTCTCCTCCTTTTTGAGCTGTGTGTGAGCTGTCCATCTGTGAGGTTTAATCTGTTTATCCTGTCTGCTCTCTAATCGTGCTAATCCATCCAGTCAACACCGGTGAAGTATCCGAGTGCTTTGCACCTAATGAAATCAGGTGAACTGGCAGCAATGCTCAGCACCCGCTGCCCTCACCCCTTTCTCAGGGAGATGCAGGCACTTGCCAGGCACAGCCAGGTGAAGGTGAGAGAGAGTTTGTGTCCAGAGTGATGGTCTGGTGGTGAGGCATTCCTAACTGTGCAGGGAAAGTTTTTTTCCTGGTGTGAGCAAGTCCTGTTGAATTGCTCCCACCGCAGCGATGACTGTGGTTCTCAGCAGTGTCACTTCTGCACAGCTGGAAGGAAGCGAGAGCAGAACTGGGGGTGCAGGCACAGGTCAAGTGGTCCATGCTGAGCAGTGTCTGTACTTCCCTTTCAATGTGTTAAGCTCAAACCACACGGCTTGCCCAGCTGAGAAAATCCATCTGTAGGTGCCTTTGATGGTGGTAATAAGAGAGGCAAATCCTCCTGTGCTCTGTTCCTGGTTCAGCCTGGGAAAGAGAAGCTTGTGTGGAGATGCCATAGCAGCCATCCAGTATCTGAAGGATACAAAGAAGTCAAGAGGGAGTCTTCATCAGGAATTGTCGTTAAAAGGAATAATGGGTTCAAACTGAAAGAGAGGAAAATTAGGTTTGATGTAAAGAAGACATTCCTTCCTGTGAGGGTGGTGAGGCCCTGGTACAGGTTTCCCAGAGAAGCTGTGGCTGCCCCATCCCTGGAAGTGTTCAAGGTCAGGTCGGAGCAACCTGGTCTAGTAGAAGGTGTCCCTGCCCATGGCAGGGAATGGAACAAAATGATCTTTAAGGTCACTTCTAACCCAAGCCATTCTGTCATTCAGCTCCACTGCAGTTCCTTGGTGGCTAAATTGTTCTTTTTGTGAGGGTGAACAACACGCAATCCTTTGCTCAGTGCTGAGAGGAAAGGAATGATTTTCCAAAGATGGATTTAGTTCCGGCTGTTACTGCAAGCAGAGCACACACTTTACAGGGATGGGAGCACAGCCCTGTTTCTGGCCTTAAAATTGAGGTTTTGGTCTGTCCTCTGTTTTTTGCCCTCACTGTGCCAGCAGAATGCCAAACAAACAGTAATGACCAGTTAGCAACTATATTCAGGTCAATTAATTTCTATTTGTATTTTGCAAAACTATAAGTTGGCCGGAGAGAGTATTGATTCTTTGTGTCTGTGTTCAATTGGGTTTTAATTGTGCTACTGAGGGGCCCGGCCTTCCCTCCCAGCAACCCAGCAATAAATCTGCCAGGGAATCGCCGTCAACAGTAAATGTGTCTCTTAGTAGCACTATTAATATGTCTCTTGCATTGGTTCATTGCAACAGCCGTTAACAGGGTTTATAAGAGCGTAGATGGCAGGAAGCCAGAGGGGTTTTTTTTGTCTCCCTTTTCCTCTTTTTGTCAGGAGCTGCCTCGTGACGAAGGGACGGATGCTTTCAGAGATATATGTGGTGTTTATGGCACGCTGCTGTGTTCTGGGGAGAGTTTGGGATGAAGAGAGAACAGGCATTTAAGCTCATATAAGCAGAAGATGAGCCACTCTGTCCTCCTCTTGTCATAAAGGCTGGAGTGGAGCTGAAGTGGGGTGAACCTCAGTGAGCCCTCCTGCCTCTGGGGTGAACAGTGTGAAGGCCACCTCTCAAAAAGGGGGAGAGGGAGAGCTCCTGGGAGGTGCAGGCTTGCAAGGAGGAGCCGGGAGACCTTAATGGCATCATGCTGCAGGATGGTTTTTGGAGTGAGGAGTGTGGTAGACCGTAGGCAGGACACAGCCCTGCCTTCATGGCTTGGGCTGCTTCAGGTTGTACTTCAGTCTGAAACGTGGAGCTCAGGGTCAGTGTTTTGGTGGAGGCTCTGAGCTTGGGATCCCTTCTGGTGAACATTGGTACTAGCCATCCCTACCTAGCAGTGGTCTTTGGTGTTTCTCAGATGTCCTCTGTTTCTGATTCATTTCAAGAACCCTTCCCTGTACTGCCTTAATCCTACTCTCCATACTGAAGCCTCTCCCAGCTGTTGGCATTGTTTCTCTTGTTTCTGGTTGGCACAATCCATTTCTTATCCTGATGTTTGCTGCTTTCCTCACCCTGGGAACCAGGACAGGTTTTGAAGGGCCATGGCCTTTGTTTATAGGTTGTGGTGTCTTATCCAGATGTACCTAGGGATGCTCTCCTGGAGCTGGTCCTGCGTCTCACTCCCCACCTCTCAAAGCAGCACCAGTGTAGATGTAGCTTCTCCATGAGTGTTTCAAAACCAAACTGAGTCTTTTATTTTTCCCGTGTGATAACAACTGGCTCCTTAGGGTTCTCAAAGGGCCACATTTGAGACCTTTTTGAGATCTTTTTTGATCTCAATTGAGATCTTTTTCTCCAAAGAGAAAAGGCTGGATGAAAAGTTGCAGCCAGACCCCTATCTCAACCTTCCTTCCTCCCTGAAGGGGCAGAGGATGGGCAAGAGAGTGAAAACTCACCAAATGAAGGTGATGCAGGAGCAATGTGATAGTGAATTCAAAGACAAAGCAGCCCAAATAAAATCTGGAAGGAATATCAAAGTTTGAAGAAGGAAGCAACTAGAGGGGGAAAAAAAAACAAAAGAAAAAAAGGATGAGAAGAAAAGCCCAGAGTCCCTAGAACAAAGGAAAGAGAGAAGGAAATGTGCACACACAGAAAAGCACCAGAGCATCAAAAGGGCAGGAGGCAGCAAAGGGGAGAAATGAAAGAGCAATGAAAGACTGAGGTCAGGGAGAGGGGGAAGGTCTGGAAGGAGGAAGAGTCGGACTGACAGGCAGAAAACAGCACACACTGCCCAGATGGGAACAGCCACTGTCCCTAAAGTGCCTGTCATGACATGCTAACCCAAAATCCGGATGGGAGAATGGGAAAGGGACAGGATGGGGTCCACCTGACAGCATCCTTGGGCTCCCAGTCTCAAAGCTGCCTGAAACTGGTAAAAGGAGCCATCGGGATGTGCCACAGGGACCAGCAGCAACAGATGATTAATTACTGCAAAAAAACAAAACTGGGGAAGAGGAGGGAGAACTGGTGAAGTTGTTTCCCCATTATATTTCCGAACAGAAAGAACGTTTTAGCTCGTGCACAAATAGCTCCCTGGGAAGCACTCTCACTTCCTAATTGTTCATAAATTTACTGACAGGTGGTTACACAGTAGGTATAACGCTGTGAGTTTTGGTTTTATTGCTTTCCCTGTCTCAACATGAAAACTTGGAGAAAAAGGATGCACTGCAAGCAGTCGGATGACTCCACCTGGAAAAGGGCGCTCGATGCCTGTATTTCATTTCTGCCGTGTTCCTTCCTGTAAATCCCATGGAGAGTGGGATCCCACAGAGGGTGTTTTACTGGGGGAATGCTGTGAAAAGAGGGTGTTCAAGACCTCAAGCAAAGGGAAAAGGAAGATATTACCAAAATGGAGTGCCTGTAGAAAGTGTGAGGCCATGACACGCAGCTCGCTTGGCAGGGAAATTTGACAAAAATAATTTTGTTGACCAAACTTTAGAACTTTAGCTTTTAGAAGTGCTTAATCCATTATCTCAATAAAATCAGCTCTGATGAGCCTCTCAGACTGGGCTGTCACCAGAACAGTTCGATCAGAGATGATCATCATCGCTGCTGAGAACCAACATGTTGTTAAAACTCGATGTCACGTCCTTGCCCCAGTCACCCCATGGGAACACTGAGGTGCATTTGCACAGGGTTACTTTGTGTGTCCTTACAGGTATGTCCTGCACCACAAAAACAATGAGCTGGAGCGAGGGAAAACATCCATTTCCATCTGCCAGCCAGGAGCTGGCTCTCAGGTGCCCCATTTAAGGGCATCAGCCCCAAACAGGAGCTGTTCCAGGGAAGGTCTCGTATTGCTGGTGCCTTCAGCAGACACACAGGGACTGGAGGAGGCCCTGGTGCCGCCCTGCTGTGCTCCTCATCAGTGAAGGAGATGGAAAGCACAGGCAAAATGTGAGTTTTCAGCATATTTGCCTCCTTTGTGCTGACTTTCTGTACGCTAATGAGACCTTGCACAGTGACACCTCTGACAGCCCCATCCTGCCTGTGCCGGGGAGGCTTCTGCAGAGCTGGAGATGCCTGGGGCTATAGGCAGCTGGGGTGCTGGGAAGGAAGGCAGTGTCATCTCCTGCAGGCATCCGACCCCTGCTAGGGTGACAGTCCCTCTCCCTGCTGTGACAGCATCACCTGTCACAGGACACAGCTGGACACTGCAGCTGGAGAGGTGAGGGAGCTGCATGAATGCTGCATCTCCCCAAAACAGGAGATGTGTGAGAGGGGATGGAAAGGGAGGTGCCAGGGCAGAAGAACAATGTGCTGTAGGCTTCAGAGCTCCAAAGATGAGATGTCCCTCTCTGCTGTCCCTATGGGGACCTGTCCCCTAAGTAGAGGTGGACAAGTGGCTGTTGCCTGGCAGTTTGAAGAACCCATAGTTATCCGTCATCTCCCCTTATCAGCAGCGTAGGAAGACATCTCTTTTAATGGATTAGGAGCTAATGATGTGGAGGAGGGACATCAGTTGCATGTGTCAGCCACTGTGCTCATGCAGGCTCTCCGCTCCGAGGCGTGCAGCAGTAATGATCTGGCAGCTAAAAATAATCCAGGGCCACGGCGGCGAGTGGCTCCGGTAGGGATCGGCGCTCCGGAGCGGCCGGGGGATGAGTCAGCCCGCACACGGCCGTGTGCGTCACCGTCATGTGCAGCCACCGATCACGCAGCGATTCCCGAGGTGCTGTTTTTTCCCCGCATGGTTTAGCGGGGAAGAGGCGTCCCTGCGGTCAGTGACCATCCCTCCTCACGCTTGGGTGTCTGGTAGTGGCTCACCAGGTCCGAGCTTTCCCATTGCTTTTGTCCCCAGATGGGACAATGAGTGCAAAGCCACCACTGGTGCCTGGAGCAGATGGCGGGATGGAACATACTGGGGAGAGTCCCACAGATATCCCAAGTATTGCACAGGACATGGAGGTGTCACCAAGGTGTGATCCCATAACCAGCCCCATAGGGCCCAGTCTGGGAGGTGAGGGGAGGGATGGCACCTCACAGTCCCCACAGATGGTGGCAGACACTGGCACGTGCCTAGGTCCCACG
The DNA here is from genome assembly GCA_013399945.1 of Ploceus nigricollis. Taxonomy (NCBI): domain Eukaryota; kingdom Metazoa; phylum Chordata; class Aves; order Passeriformes; family Ploceidae; genus Ploceus; species Ploceus nigricollis. The sequence goes on from VXBC01008202.1 coordinate 580,155, forward strand.
GAGAGCGTGGATTGGCGCATCAGGCAGTGCAGGTCTCGAGTGGTAAAGGATGGAGATAAATCACAGGCTTATTGTTATTGAATTTAGTGGCATCGCTTTCACATTCAATTTCTCTCGCCGGCTTTCCGAACAAACAAGAAATTACAGTGCAAATGTATTTTTTGGCTTACCAAACCTTATGCATTAACTTCCCTGTGATTAATATTACGCAGGGCTGACGAAACCCTCTGCGCGCCGCTTGTCGCTCCGGTGAGACCATGCCGCTCGTCACTTCCTCGGGATTTATTCTTTATTCAATTTGCTTATAGCTGTAGACTTCTGTGAGGAAGGACTATGGATAAAAGGGGATACAGATGGTGTTCTGCCCTGTTTTTCTCACTGCAGCTGTACAGAGCAGAGGGAGGGAAATGTAGAGAACCAAAGGTAATTCAGGGAAAGGATGCTGTCAGCAGGTAAAGGACTAGGAACAGCACCCACAGTCTTGCTGGAGGGCTGCAAGGCATTAGTAGGGCTGCCTGACCTGGGATGGGACCAAGAGGAATCTATGGGTGTTGGGAGAGCCTTTGGACTCCATGCCCAGCACCAATCCCAAGCTGTCACCACCTTGAGACAGGGCAGCTTTGGTGGGATGTGCTTGTCAGGGCGGCCATGCCTTGGCCATCCCTATCTCATGGTATTGACAAGGTGTGGCTGCAGGCTGGCTTTATCCACATGTCATGTTTGCCATCAAATTTGCCCTGCCTGCATCCCTAAGTGGCCCTAGTTTCCACCTTCTCCTCCCACAGCAAACCGGTGTGTCCTTGAGACACCATCCTTGACAGTCCATCAGTGGGATCTATAAAAATGTAATCAAGGTCCTTTGATGTCCTTCTCCAAGTCCTGGTAACCTCGTAGGCAACGATCGCAGTCACAGGTATCGAGCTGCCCAGTGGGGTCCCCGTGCTGTCCATGGGTGTCCCTCCACTGCATGTCCCTGCTGGCTTGCAGGGCATTCCTGATTGGATTAGGGCAGGCAGTGGAAGCACGGCTGTGATTCCCTGGCCTCTGAATGTTCAGGAAATGCAGTTCCTCACTATGAGACTTGCTGGCATGTCTGTGTCAGCATCCTTTGCTAAGGGAAGGGCTTTCAGGCTGATACGTGGGTTTGTATGGCTTGGGGTTTTCCAAATGGGAGCACTGGGACTGTAGTGGTTATGGGTAGTGGTAATTTTTTCCACAGGAGTGAAAGTGTTTCTGTGCCCAGGAGGGGACCAGGCTCACATCTGTGCCCAGAGCACCACTTACTCAGTCTCATTTTGTACTTGTGGTTTGGGACTCAGGAAACAAGAAAGGGATGTCAGCCTTGAACTGGAGGTGTCTGGGAGGGCAAGGATAGAATGATGACTGTGATTTTGCTGATGCCCTGCATCACACACCATCACTCTAGTCCAGCATCTGCAGGCAAAATCACACAAGGAAGAGATAGTCCACCATCTGGAACAGGGGTGGCATCCCAAGCTCTCAGCATCCACTAACGATGGTGATGTCATCTCGGACCAAAACTGCTCATGAGGAGGGCTGGTTTGCAGAGCTCAGAAGCAGATGAAAAATGCCCAGTTGTGGGAAGCTTTGTCCTGGATGTTCTTGTAGTTGTCACATGTCCCTGGTACCAGTTTGAGGTGCTGTTACTGGAGGGGAGAGGTGCAAGGATGCTGGTAATATGGATTAGTGTTATCTTGTCTGAGTGAGGAAGGGCCATTTACAGCCTTCCTGGAGCTCATTGTGGCTGCGCTGTCGGAGTTGGCCGGTTCTGCTCTGAGCGTTAACTACGTTTTCCAGCAGTTGCCGGCACACACTTTTCATTTTTGGATTGCTGCTTTCCCCTGAAGGACTCAGACAATCTCCCTCTGCTATAACAGACTGTACTTCTATATTAATGTGTCAAGTTGCTGGGAAATTTACTGCTTTGCAGAACCCATAGGGCTGCAGAGCCCGCACTGCATCTTTGCCATGGCTCATCCTGCTGTGCTGCCTCTCCCATGCTGGGAGAGAGGAGAACCTCCCTGGGAGTGTGAGGAGAGCTTCCCTGGGGGTGCGAGAAGAGCCAGGCAGCCCCACTTTCCCTTGTAGGCAGTACTGGTGTTGGCCACAGTGGTTTTCAGGTGATTATTCTGGAATCCCAGTGCTGCAGGACAGCCCTGGGTGCAAGGGTTGGGCATCTGATGCCACTTGACCTGGGCTTTCAGCATGTTGTGTGCTTGGGGAGGGGGCACAGGGCATCCTTTCTGGCCTTGTACATATGGCTTTTCATTTGGGGAGGGTTGTTAAATATGGCCTCATTTACTCCCTGGGGTGCAGACCCTTTAGGGGGTTGTGTCCGACAGCCCAGAGTGCCAGGAAGCAGCATCGGCAAGTGAGCTTTAATTGCTTTTTGCCATGGCCAGGGATATTTATGGGTACGGAGATTGCCAAGTTATTTATTAGATGGAGTATCTGGGGATAGAGTAATATAAATCACCCTGGCCGGTATTGAAGGAGCAGACGCTCAGTAATTTAAACAGCTTTAATAAATATGCTAAAATATGAGCCTTGTCACAGGCCATAACGAGAGCTGGTTATCGGGGTCTCGGCCATGGAGTGGGGGGGGCTAGCACAGTGAGTGGACCCCTCCAAACCCCAGATCCATGCTTGGCTCCAGCCCAAGATACTGGTTTGGAGACATGGAACTGCTGACTGGACCGGGCAATGGAGTGGACACCAGTGTCACACAATGGGACAGGTCTCATGGCTGTGGCCTCCCAGCTGCGCCTGGCAAGCTGGTGTGTTGATGGTGTCTTTGGTGGCCTTTATGTCTTGCAGTGCCCCCCCAGATTGTGAACATCTCGTCGGACATCACCGTGAATGAGGGCAGCAGCGTGACCCTCATGTGCCTGGCCTTTGGGAGACCGGAGCCCACCGTCACGTGGCGGCACCTCTCCGGGAAAGGTGAGCCCTTGCTTGGTGGAAGAACTGCCTGGGTCTGATGAGGGGCCATCCTGAGGATGCATGGTTGTCCCCACAGAGGTGGTCAGGGTGGCATTAAGGTGACTCACAGTCACAGGTGCTGACATTTTGGTGTGGCCTGGGATGGGGCTGAGGATGCTTGTCAAGTGCTTCCTGGGTGAAAGGGATACCAGATGCCCAGGCAGGGGGTGTCGGGGCAGGGGCACAGGGAAGTTCCTGGTGTTGGTGTCCATGGGTGACAGTGCCACATGTTCAGTACATCCCCCAGGGCAGACCTTTGTGAGTGAGGACGAGTACCTGGAGATCACGGGCATCACACGGGAGCAGTCCGGGGAGTACGAATGCAGCGCCGTCAACGACGTGGCCGTCCCGGACGTGCGGAAAGTCAAAGTTACCGTCAACTGTGAGTGCAGGGCACAGGGGAATGGTTATCGGGGGGGTGGGTGCACGTGGCCCAGTGTGACACAGCAAGATGTCTCTGCAGACCCGCCGTACATCTCCAACGCCAAGAACACGGGCGCCTCGGTGGGCCAGAAGGGCATCCTGCAGTGCGAGGCTTCGGCCGTCCCCGTGGCGGAGTTTCAGTGGTTCAAGGAGGACACCAGGTGAGGGGCTACAGAGGGGATGGAGGATGGGAGGGTAGCCACAGCCTTGGGGTGACAAGGTGAGGAGGTAGAGGGGGGTGACAGTGCCTGAGGCCGTCATGTGGAAAAAGGCTGAGATCAATTGATTTTGGTGGGTGCTCAGCTAAGGGATGAGGAAATCCCAGACTTGTTTCTCCCAGGGATTCAGACTTTGAGACACATGGGTCAAGCTGGGTTATGGGATGGAGAGTGGAATGGAGAGTTTGTCTTCAAAACTGGGATGCACGAGTCCAGTGGGGGAACAGGTGGGTGTATAGAGGTGTTGGCTGGTGGGAAGCAAAGGGGTGCCCAGGGAGGGGCGAGATCCACCCCAGCCCAGTTCTCCCAGCACTGCTATCCGTGTTGCTCTGCAGGTTAGCGAACGGGCTGGAGGGAGTGCGGATCGAGAGCAAGGGCCGCCTGTCCACACTGACCTTCTTCAATGTCTCGGAGAAGGACTACGGCAACTACACGTGCGTGGCCACGAACAAGCTGGGCAACACCAACGCCAGCATCATCCTCTATGGTAGGTGCCTAGTTTTTTGCAGTAAGGTGAGGTGACAAGGAGGAATAAGAGAAGGAGAGTGAAGAGGAGGCATTTGGAGAGGAGGAGGATGAGGAAGAGGAGGAGGAGGAGGAGGATGAAGAGGAGCTTGAAGACCATGATGAGGAGGATGAAGAGAAGGAGGCTGGTAGACAGCCAGTGGTGGAGTGATGGAGCAGAGCTGGCTGTATTTGGTGTTCCTGGTCCATCGAGGTGCCAAACAGCACAAACCCCAAGCAGTGAGGTCCTGCCAGAGGATGCTCAGAGGATGAGATCTGTATCAGCCCGACACTGGGTGCACAGCACAGTTGGCCACAGTCGGCTGAGCCCTGGTGTTGCTGGAGCACAGGGTGAGGAGGGAGCCTGGGACAGGTGAGAACACACTCTGGGTGCATGGTGTGGGGGTTTTCCCTTGTTTGCTGCTGGCAGGACTGCAGCAGTGATCACGTTGGACTGGCAACAGCAAGATGGATGACATCAGCCTGGGTGATTCAGGTGGCCAGGGAAGGAAGGTGTTTGAGGAATGGTGTCATCAAGGACCGCTGTCATTGAGGAAGGTGGCGTGTACCTGTGGCATGTCCCTTTGGCATTCTGACAAGCTGAGAGAGCTGTCACAATCTGTGGGTGGACAGCAGGAGCCTGCCTTCCCCCAGCAGGAGGGAGAGGATGGAAGTCAGGTAGCAGGGTCAAGGAGATGTTGAGAGGCAGAAGAGTTTCCATACCAGCTTGGAGTTTGGATGGGTGGACAGTGGGAGCAAAGCTTTGCATTGTGGGGGGGGCCAGGGGGGTGCTTGGTGTTTTGGGGTGGTGGAAGGGCCATGTTTTTGGCTTCAGTTGTGGGGCTGGCTGACCCATTCAGGTGTTCTCCACTCTGTTCTGTCGTGTTCTGTAGGGTTGTGTTTGGGTAGAGGCTGGTCCAGGCCTTTCTGTTCTAACCAGTTCTCCTCTGCCCTGGCCTGATTTCTTCTCTTTGGGTCAAAGCTCTGCATTCTGATCCCTCTCCACTGCTCTGTTCTCTTCTCTTCTGTTTTACCTTTTTAAAGAAATTTTCTCAATATCCAGTATAGTGCAGTATAGTATGATAGCCTATATATAATACAATATGATACAAATAAAATGTTGTACATATNGCCTATATATAATACAATATGATACAAATAAAATGATGTACATATTATTATTAATAATAATATATCAATAATAAATATATATATATATGAAAAAAACTGTCACTAATATATTTAATAATAGTGTATTGTTGACATATATTATTATATATAAGCATATTATTCTTTATTATATATTATGTATTATACTCACAGTATATAAATTATACAATATCTAGCATACATTATTAGTTTTTACATAGTACAATACATAACTTACAATGTATATGAGGTATTTTATATATATATGTTTTAGGGGTTTAGGAATTACAGTGGCAGTGCTGAATTGATGGTTGGATTTGATGCTCTTAAAGGTCTCTTCCAACCTTGATGATTTTATGACTGTATATAGTAAATATTGTATTTATGATATTTAGTACATAAATAAGTACGTTACGTTTCCAATTCAGTTTTCCCAATATCCTTGGTTTTTTTCCTGTTTCCCTACCTGCTGGCATTCTTACACTTGCTCTTTCTCTTATGTGAGACAAAATAACATCACCTAAATCTCTTTTTCCATGACTTGAAACCAGACTAAAGAAAAAGTTGCAGTGGAGGTAACTCCCTCTACTCAGAAGGGGACTGGATTAGGGATTTTTGGTTTTGTTCCAAGCTATTATGTGGTTATCTTTTATTTGACAACATCTGTTTTCAGGCATTTTTCCTTCTCTCAGCAGTTAGTATTGCTCTTTACACACTCCTCCTGTGACAGCACAGCAATCCTCTCACAACGGTTATTAATTGATGCCAACATGCAAAGAAAACAAAATTTCACCTTGTTTTAATAAATTAATCCCACAAACACGTCCAGCAGGCTGAAGTGAAGTACATTAGAGGTGATTGCATAGATGGCAAAACAGGGATATTAAAAATCATCCATAAAAAGTGAGATGTAGGAGCCCAATCCTGTGGCTCTCCCTGCCTTGTAACAGCTCCTGTTAGTAATGGTCTGTTCGGTGGAATAATAATATTCCTCTAATCCTCATTTTATAAAAGGAAGATTAGGAAAATATTTACAAGTGAGACAGCAAGAAAAAGCATTAGGAAGAAAAAGTTAAAATATTCCATTTGTTTTCATGTGGATATTTACCTGCACCAACAGTGAAGCCTAAATTTGTCTTTGAAATTATATTGGCACATCCTTTGGATATTTCTGTGTGAACACTCAGGATACCTAAAGCTATTTTAATTTCTTAACTTTTAATGGAGAAAAAGGCAAAGATTCATATTCTATTTCCCCCCCATCTTTCAAGAGTGTATTGAGTGAAGCACACTGGAGCAGTGAGGAGCAGGCCATGGAGTGAGCTCAAAAAGGAATTTAAACAGGTGGGATTCCATTCCTCCTCAAGGATTGCGCTTTTTTCATTTTGTGAACATGTTGTGAAATTCAACAGCTTGTCTGTCAAAACTGCAGCTTCTTGGAAACACAGGGGAGAGTGGAAAAGATGGGCTCTGTGGAGAGCTTCTATTTGGGTATGTGCGTGGTGTTTCTTGGACAGTCTCTACCAGCCTTTGCCAAAGGGGAGAGGAGCACAAGTGGTTGGAAATCTGCTAATTCTTTTATTTAAAGATTTCATGTCTGGGTTCAATTTTTGATGAGCACATTGCATTTTGTACTTGCTATTTATATATGGAGATAGGGGGAAAAAAAATCACCCAAACCTGAATCTTTACATCTCTTTCAAGTGCAGCATGTCCCTCAGTCACCAAGGGAAATTCCCCCAAGCCTCCATCCCAAACTGGGAGCTCTGGGACCTTTTATTGGCCCTTTCCATTGAAGAGCTATTGGAATAAAGAGAGATGTAGATGTTTTGTAAAAGATGCCATCTGCATTTTTCCAATGTTCAGGGTCTCATTTCTAGTATGTAATCTTTTTGATTGATGATTGGGTGAGTTAACTGAAAATAAGTTAAAATACCAAGTGTTAGATGTGATTTAAACCAATTATTCTATGGAGAGATAAAATCTTTTCATGCTTTATTGTGCACTCTCTTAAGAATCAGCAGCTTCAGACTAAATACATAAAAGCAAGGGAAAGCAATTATGTCTTTAAGAATAAGAGCCCTGATTCAATATTTAAAGACTGCTTGACTTAAAACACTTAAAACACAAGTCATAGAATCACAGAATGATTTGGGCTGGAAGGGACCTTAAAGCTCATCCCACCCCACCCCCTGCCATGGCAGGGACACCTTCCACTACCCCAGGGTGCTCCAAGCCCCATCCAACCTGGCCTTGGACACTTCCAAAGATCCAGGGGCAGCCACAGCTTCTCTGGGCACCCTGTGCCAGACCCTCACTACAAATATTTGAATTTTGCAAAAAGAGAGTCAATGCAAAACATATGCAAAAAAAAAAAAAAAAAGTTAAGAAAAAGCATCTTTACCCTGCTTACCTATTGCTGTGGAGTGCCTGTGATTGCAGTGATTTTCTGTGTTTATTTGTGCACACAAACCAGTAATCTGACAAAACTAGGAGATATTAGGAGTGGAAATTAGTAAGGAGAGGAGAAGGAGGCAGTGCTGTATTCAGGGAGTATAAATATCTGAACCAGGTCTTTTGTACAGGAGAGAAAGTAATTACCCCACATCTACTTTTGTGCATTACAGGAACTTCGAAGGGCAGGTGAATCTGTCCAACTGCTCTTTTGTGTCTGCCACCAGAAATGCTTTTTGGGTCAAAAGAGCAGCTCACACCTTATTTCATCATTCTTCAAGTTGCCACCTGCCATTATTAATACCCCACAAAAAGGCTGAGATATGTAAGCTCCGAAGTTGCTACCGAAGAGTCTGGGAATTGCAATCCCCAGCTTTATTTTGCTTCAGGGATTGGTGGTCACACACTGCTGTGCCATGGTGCCACAGCCAGCCCTGCTGGAAGCAGTGGAGGGGACAAAACACAGTTGGGTGGGGAGTTACAAAGGCTTCCATTCTCTCTGGTCAACAATAAAATGATTTTTTCCTGTTAATTGAGTGGATTATGCTGTGGGGATGTTCTGGGTGGGATCAGGGCAGATGTCCATCAGGTGGCTGGTGCTGGGGCTGGCTGTGCTGGTGCCTCATGACTCTGGGCTGAGCCACCCATCCCCTCAGCATCTTCTGCTCCAAACATCCCTCAAGAAATGGCAACTCTGCTCTGGAGCCAGGCTGGGAGAGCTGGGAGTGTTCACCTGGAGGAGAGGAGGCTCTGGGGAGACTTTAGAGTCCCTTCCAGTGCCTAAAGGGACTCTAGGAGAGCTGGAAAGGGCTAATTCTTGGAGTTAATTGAGGTTATTTGGTCAACTAATTAGCATTTGGGGTTACCTGGGACAGACTCACTTTCTGTAGGGTACTTTATGGTTACTTTAGATCATTGGGTTACTTTGGCTCAATCAATTAACATTTGGGGCTACTGTAGATTGTTTGGGTTACTAGAGGTCAAACTTGTTCTGGGCAGAGCACTTTGAGGTTACTTGAGGTCAATCAGTTAATATTTGGGGTTACTATAGGTCATTGGGGTTACTAGAGGTCATTGGGGGGTTACACAGAGGTCAAACTTGCTCTGTCCAGAGCAATTTGAGGTTACTGGAGATCACTGGGGGGTTACTATAGGTCATTGGGGGTTACTTGAGGTCAACTAGTTCATATTTGGGGTTATTTTAGGTCATTTGGGTTACTAAAGGTCAAACTTGTTCTGTGCTGAGCACTTTAAGGTTACTTGAGGTCATTGTGGGGTTACTTGGGGTCATTGCGGGTTACTTGAGGTCAACCAGTTACTATTTGGGGTTACTATAGGTCATTGGGGTTACTAGAGGTCAAACTTACTCTTGACAGAGCACTTTGGGGCTACTTTAGGTCATTGGGGTTACTTGAGGTCAGCCAGTTAACATGGGATTATCTGAGGTTGCATCCCATCTCTGAGGACCATGCTGGGCTTGGCTGAGTTCAGCCATTTTTCTTGTTCCGGTATTTGAGGTCACCAACTCCAGCAGTGACACCAGAGCTTGGACCTGAGTTTGTGTCCCTGTCACGACTCCTTCTGTTCCATTTCACACCAAGGAACCCCGTGTGCTGGTGCTGTGTCACGCCTGCCTGCCATGGTGCCAGTGTTGTGCCAGTCCCACCCTCACCCCAGCTTGCCTGCTGACTTTGAGTTCCCTTGTCACCATGAGTTGCCATGCCAGGCTCCCTGGCCCTTCCCTCTGTCCCCTGGCCCCAGCTGTGCCTCCAAATTCCATCTCACCCATATCCTGTGGGCACCTGCCCCTCTTGGCCTGTCTGCACGTGAGCTCCTGCTGCATTCAGTTTTTTTGGGAGAAGATGTGGATCTCTCCAGCTCCATCTCTTCTGGCTGGTACCCCTGGATCTCTGTGTCCCTCTGTCCATACTGACCTTTACCTTCTGCAGCTGCAGATCTAGTGAGATGTTTCAAAGACACCAACGCAGCTTGAAACCTTAAACCAGGCTTTATTAGACAATCATTAACATGGCACATCACCCAGGGTTAAGCTTTAATCATCATCAACACACAGGTAAATAATTAGTCTTTAATAAACTCGGCCTACATGAGCTGTGAGTCTCAAATGGGAGCACTTTCATGGTGGGGCAGAGGTTGTGCCATGGCACTGTGGTTTGGGCAGCTTGGGAGGTGAGGGGGAAAAGCTTCCTTCATGTCTTGGTGAATAAAGCCAGAGCTGAAGTGGGCTATCTTCTTTTTCCTCAGTATTTGTCAGTGTTCTCTTCTTCTCCATCTTCCTGTGAAGGGATGAGGGACAACTCCCTCCTCTTCACTGAGTTGTTTTGTTTTGTAGGGTTTTTCCCATACATTCCCATTACCCTGTGGGGTTACTTTGTCTTCATCTACTAGCTTCTCTACTTGCTATACATGTATTTTTTTCTCTTTCACACTTTTATTTCCACATGGTCCCTAAATTTCACATGTGCAGTTGTCTTCCTGTGTTTGGTACTTAACTCTGTGTTTTCTCTTAACTATTTCATGAAATGCCAATTGCCAACTTTGCCATTAGATGCTGTAAATAATCCATATATTATGGATTATACTATGCTATAAAATGCTTACCTACAGTCACTGCTCACATGACCACAGTGTTCCAGGGTCTGTGTTTGTGGCAAGCCTTAGAGCTTGCTCAACTTGTGTCTCCTTTTTGTGTGCAAGAAGCCACCACTTTTTGTTCCTTGCTCTGCACTGGGTGGCTGCTCAGTCACAGGGGTGAACATCCCTGTTGGAGTCTTAGAATCAAAATTTAAGTTGGAAGGGACCTTTTAAAGGTCATTTAGTCCAACCCCCCTTCAATGAGCAGGGACAGGCCTTGAAGGGCCATGCAGTTACCTGAGGGAAAATATCAGGAAAAATCTCATCCTGGGGAGGTTGCCAAGACTTACTCTAGGTGCCTGTGCTCTCAGACATGAGTTACTGGACAGGCTTCCCCCCAGTAGGTCCCCAGACTTCCTTCAGTTATTCCTGTCCTCAATTGGACAGACTTTCCCCCATTAGCTGCTGTTGCAGACCACGAGAAGCAGAGAGGAACTGCTGTCTTCTCCCGAGCCCTCTAGGAAAGAGAGGCTCCAGCAGCACCCTGAGTGTGGGCACGTTCCCTTCCCATTTCTCCTGAGACCTGAAAATGAAAAGCAGCAAGAGACACATTCTAAATCCTTCATCTCCATGTGTCTGTATCTCACCTGGAGAAGGTGAATCTTGCAACAAATTGGGAGAGTGAAGTGGAAGGCATGGGACTTCTGTCCTGGACAGAAAGAAGGCAGGAAAAGAAAGGAAAACTTTTTTTTTTTGGTGCATGTGAAGGGACTGCTTAGCTCTGTAAGCATTTGTGCTATTCCCATGGCTCACACTGGAGCTGAGAGTGCCTCCAACACAGGCTAAGAAAACCCATCACCACAGACCCACTGATTCCTTCTGACCTTTGTATTCAAGATCTTAGGAGAGAAACAAAATCCCAACCTTGCCATCTGTACTGAAATCAAGGTCTCAAAAAATCTAAGGTTGCCTCAAGGAGAAGGAAGGAAATAGCCAGGAAAGGAAGAAAATAGCCAGAAAAGTGGACACAAAATAAATCAAGAGGAAGAAAACTAAAAGCAAGCAATAATAAATAACTGCAATAATAAATAAGCTGAGTGGGGGCAGCCAGAGTCCAGGTGCACTCACACCACAATGCCCAGGCACTAGGGTTTGAGCAAAGCAGAGCCAAAATATTTGCTGGGATGGCAGGGCTAGGGAGCCTCAGCTGAGCTCTCTCCCTGTCCCAGTGGGAGCTGTCCTTTTCCCACAGAGAGTGACAGTTCAGAGAACACACAGGAGTCACAGGCAGCCTGTGATGAAATGAGCCATCTGCCCTGATTGTGTGATCATATCTAATTACTACTTTATTTTGTCCCTGTATCTTTATTCTTGTCTCTTCTCTGCAATATCTTTACAATCTTTACAAGGCCAAGCTGTCTGATACTAGGATATGCTCTTCCACAGAAAAGAATAAAGAATAAATTTAAGAGAAAATATTTGTTTTATTGTTTTTCTAGTAATGACCCAGCATTTTTAGTTTTATTTCCTCTCTGTATTAGGTGACTTATCTATTTGGGAGCTCTCCAACTCAACCACAATGCAATTGCTTTAGGATAGATTATGAAATTTCTAAAAGTGTCATTAAATCAAAGCCAATAACCAGTGCAGAACTGTGAACTAGAAAATAGTGATAAGAATTAGTCACACATTAAAATCCACATCTATAGAGATGCTAGAGAAAGGCACCAATTTAGCAGTGTTTGGGCAGGTGTAAATACATAAATGTTTAAGGCTAATCAGCATTTAGTATTAAATCTGCAGGAATTGTCACTATTTTTATGATTTTGGATGATGTGCTGAGCTGCTGCCATTGGCTTGAGGAGTCAAAACCAAAGAAGAGGGAGCAGTAACAGGTCTGAGGGAAACCAAGCTAAGAAGCCCTTTCTATTCTACCTGCAAAGGCTCTACCTGCCCCTAACAAATGTGGGTTTCCACTTTTCATATCACAAGGTCTATTCAGCAAGGAAATGTCTGATTATGGCATAGCAGCTCTACCCCTCTTGGATGATCATGTGCTCTTATAATCAATTTTGTTTGAGCATGGGCATGACACAGCTTCTTGCTCATCACTCAATCTTCCCATCATTTCCTTCACCTTCTGGCACTGCTTGGATTTAACATCTCAGACTCTCCTTTGCCTCTTCCTGAATTAAGATAAATGCTCACAAAAAAATCAGTAGATAAAAAGACAAGGAATAACTTATCCTGAGGAAATTATAGCTGGATATGATTTCATAGAATCACAGAATGATTTGGGTTGGACGAGGCTACAGGAGACCTGGGGAAGCCCTTTTGGTAAGGGCATGGACAAGGGGGAATGGATTTAAACTGAAAGATGATGAGTTTAGATACTGGGAAAAAATTCTTCACTTTGAGAGTGGTGAGGCCCTGGCACAGGTTGCCCAGAGAAGCTGGGGGTGCCCCATCCCTGGAAGTGTCCAAGGCCAGGTTGGACAGGGCTTGAAGCAACCTGAGATAATGGAAGGGTTCGTGGCCCATGGCAGGGGTGGGACAAGATGGTTTTTAAGATCCCTTCAACCCAAACCATGTTGGGATTCTATGATGAACCCACTCCAGGTGACTGAATGCAGGCCTGAGAGCATATTCACAAATGCATCAGAATCCCATCAGAAGAATTAACTTCACACTTCATCCATGCCCTGAATTTTGATGCTAAGACAGCTGAGCACTTATTTTTCTATTTCTTCCCTTTCAGACTGCCAGTACTGGGGCTCAGACCTGTGACTTCCCCAAGTGCCTCTCCATGGCTGTGGGGAGTGCAGACAGACCCGTGGCCCTGTGGCAGAGGGTGTGGTGGCTGCCTGTGCTTCCTTCACTCTGCCCAGCTGTCTCATCCCATCCTGTCTTCTGCCCCCCTGTGTGCCCTGCAGCCCAAATAAAAGCCCTAACAAAAAAAAAACCAAAAAAAAAACCCCTCCAACTCCAAAAAAAATCTCCACTCCAGCGGTGTAATCAGATAACCAGCCTCCTCCCTGCCTGACCTGCCTGCCAAGAACCACCCAGCAACCCCAAAATGCTCCTGCATACCTGAGAATCCACATCTGGACAATGCCATTTCCTGAGCCGACGATCCTTTGTTACCAGTCACGCGTTGTGCCACTCCAGAGCTCCAAGGCCTCTGGTCCTGATGGCTCTCACATGATTTTTGCATCAGGACTCCCCAGGGAGGGCAACTTCAAGCATGGTGGGGCTGGACTGACACCTGCCCAGGGCATCCTCCTCCTCCTCCTCCTCATACAAGGACTGTGCCTCCCTTAAGTGTTCCTCAAGCTCTTTGCAAACCTCCTCACCTCCTCCTCAACACTGACAATGTCCAAATAATGGACAAATCCACCACCCTCCAAGGGAGAACACAACACCCTGGTCAGCTTAGGGGTGGGATGTGAAGGGGAACTGCAGGGACAACACGGAGGTGGGTTCCCTTTGCACTATCTCATCATCTCAGAGCTGGCCCTAACGCTCTCCTTTGCCTTTCTCCTCTCTCCTCCATACAGGGCCCGGAGCAGTGCACGATGGCGGCAACGCGGCGTCCCGGGTGGCTGCTGGCCTCTGCCTCTGGGCCACCCTCCTTGCTCGCCTCCTCCTCGACTTTTGATAAGGGAGCGGAGGGTCCCGGGAGGCCTCGCCGCACCTCTCCCCCGCCGCGGGCTCGGCCGCCGCGCCGCCCGGGGACTCCTCTCCATCGGACGGGCGATGCACCGGAGGACGGGCGGCGGTGCCGAGCGTCCGAGGATGGCCCCGTCTCCCACGTGCCGGGATCGTTCTCGCCGCCGGTTACGCTGTACAGACCCCACCACGTGCCACCAGACTGTCACCCGCCACCATCGCCCCGGGGATGTGGCCCGGCACGGACGGTGCCCCCTGTGGCTGCCTCATCTCCAACGCCGGGGGCGTGGAGCCGTCGGGGCGGGTGCCGCCCAGAGCCTTCACCGGGATGTCCGTCTCGTCGTCTCACTAAGCCGCCTATGCCCAAAAAGACCCCAAGGTTGAAGCCTCCTGGCTCTGCCTTCAGCCCTCTCGGTCCTGAATGTCAGTTCTCGTCGCCAAAGCTCCTCCCTAAGCACCCCGATGTCGCCAGCCCCCCATCACCTGCCTCTGCTCCTGACAGGATGCTCTCTGGCCCTTTGGGAGAGGGTCACCTGACACAACCAGTTGTCCTTCCAGGGTCACGCACTTCCCACTACTCTTTATTCCAGCTGACATCTTACCCCTGTGCTTCCCACTAAAACCCCCTCACTCACCTTCCTGAGGACACGAGGCTGCTCTCCCAGGAATGTGAGCCCTGGGGACTGCCACCAGCCCTCCTAGAGACTAGAGCCTTCTTGCTGCATCAGACAGCCAAGCCCTCACTCCTTGCTCCAGATCCCTGTCCACTCTGCTGCTGCCCCCCTGACGGCAGGGGCTGCCCCATGGCTGTCACCTTGATGCTCTGCCAGCACTTTTTGGGGAGGTTTCTCTGGGCTTGTTTTCCAAGCACTTTCCAACCTGCACATCAAAAGCACAGCATCACCAGCATGGGGCAGAGGCTCTGAACAACAGATCGAAACACCAGCTGACAAGGCCCTTTTGCTACAGCTCTGACGTTCATGACCGTCTGTATCTCTGCCCCTTGTGGGGCCCTGAGCTGCAATGTCCTCACTCTGCCTTGTCTCATGCTCATCACGTGTCCCTGCCTGAGGAAAGTCTGATGTGTCTGACCCTGTGGAGGAGGTCTGGGCTCTGTCAGTTTGCTGTGCTGGCACAGCAGGGACAAGGATGGCTCCAATGCTCCCTGCTGCAACTTGCCTGTGACACCAAAATAGACACACCCAGATTCTGCCCTCTCTGCTTATTCTGGCCACCCTGGGAGCTGCCACCCATGGTGGCAGTAGCCATGCCATATCCCTGCATATGGAATTGTGTTCCTGATAGCCTCGTGCACCATGGACCCCCTTGCCTGGTACATTATGGCAGCCCTGAGCCTTCTTGTCACTCCATGGCCACCCAGGAATGCTTTGGTGCCATGGTCTGGGGATGGGCACTCCCATCCTGCTCCTGAAAAGTCACGCCTGGCACCGGACCCTATTGCTGCGACAGGGAGACTCGACTACAGCAAGGCACTGAGCAAGCACACAGAGTGTCCCCTGTCCTGACCCAGCGCCTCCCCGTGCCTTGTCCCTTCCTTCTCCCTCCATAAGTGAGATGACTTAAGAACAACGGCCACGCACATGCTGTCTTCCCCCTGCAAGCTCTGCTGCTGCCCAAGCCTGCTTTCTGTGGCTGCAAGGAAGCTGGGGTGCCTGCCCTCAGCACACAAGATGAAAAAACCACCCTGAGCCAGAGGCCATGATGGGCCACCACCGTGTCCTCTATGCAGCCGTGCCCATCCTCATCCCTGTTCTCAATGGGCTGCCCAGGACCTGCTACAAAATCTCAGTGGATGCTCCCGCCCAGCCATCCTGGATGTTCAACACGTACCATGGCTGACTGACAAAAAACACCTGGCCCCAGGCAGGGGCTGCCCCAGTGCTGGCTTACCTGGTGGACGGGGATCCGGTACTGCCTGGGTGAGTCCGCGTCCTGCGGTCCCTGCGGTGCTGCTCTGCTTCTCCACTGGCATCCAAGAAAGGTGGCACTGTCAGCGATCTGGGTCCTATCCCATGGCCCCGGGCATGTTTATTGTGTGGGGATGGCACTGTCTTCAGCCAGCACGACAACACGCACATCCTTCCCCACATGCCCGCTCCAAAATACCGTGGGTGCAGGAGACACCTTGCCCTGATGCCTTTGCTGGTCTGCACTGCCCCACAACCACCCCCCACTGCCACCCCGTGCCCTTTCCTTGGTCAGCCCCAAATTTCTCTGTCCCCACAGCAGAAATGCTGCAGAGTCACAGGGCAAGAGGCCACAGCAAATCAGAGAGTGGCGGCGACGAGATGCCACGACGCACACTGAGGCTGGCGGGCCTGGTGCCAGGGCTGCCCCCATCCCATCCTTGTCCCTGGGTCGGGTGGGCTCCCCTGTACCCTGCCGGGACGGCATTCGACTTTCTCGTGCCATGTAACGTGCCATTGTGAGGAACGTGTTGGCTGTCTGAGGCCGGCCCCGCCGCAGCTCTGCCGGGTGGCAGACCCATTTGTGACCACTGCTTTCCATGTCTGGATGCCCGGGGGGTGGCCGGGTGCCCAGGGCGGGGGCAGTGTGGCTCTTGGGTCTCTCCTGCTGACGGCCATGATGGCCGGTCTTGAGTTTCTGTCGATCATTGTATTCCAAGGGTGGCTATACTACCTGAGATTTGTGCATGTTACATTGTAGTTGTAACCTTTTCTAATTCGGCAAGAATAAGAGATGGTTGTGATTGTGCAGTGTATCAATAAAGTTTGACGAACTTTGTACCTTCGGGGCTTTGCTTCACGGGTCCCGCGCACCCCAGGGAAGGGATGCGGTGCTGGGCGCCTACTGAGCTGAGCTGGGAGGGCTCCTGAGTGCCTGGGACCTCTGACACTCCTGGGGTCCCACCCAGCACTTGGCTGGACCCTCTTTTGATCATCCCCTGCGACCATGATGCTTGAAGTCCCACAGCTGGGGGCCTGCTGCTTTTTGGGCCACCCTTCACCCCATCCATGCATCCCCCCTGGGAATCCACCAGTGAGTCTCAGCTCCTGCCCACCTCTGTCTGCCGATGAGCGATGAGCACGCACCTGTTGACGGAGGCCCTGCAGGGTAAGGACTGTCTTAGTTCTCATCACTCACCTATGTTCTGTGGAAGCAGCACGATTGGGAGCCTCTTTTCCACAACTGAGACATTCCCAGTATCTCCTCCATCATCTTGCAACAATGCTCACTCTGACAATTAACCTGCCCCCATGAAGGGATGCCTCTGCAGACAATGCCCTCTGAAGTTTTGCTCCTGTCATGATCTGGCAGTGTGTGACACAGACCAAATGTCTTCGTCAAAGGACAAAACCCTTGAGGACCAGGAGCAGAAGACCCGTGACCCTCAGCGTTTCCCTTACATGGCTGTAATCTCAGCAGACTGTGCCCATCACTCCCAGGGGATGCCTCACCTTTCCACACCATCAACCAGGAGAAAACATTCAACAAGCCCTTCTAGTGTGAGACCTGCTGCCAGGAGAGTGAGGGCAGTGGGACTGTGACAGACCCATCAGAGTCTTGCTCACTTTGAGACCTCCTTTCGTCTTCCCCAATGCGGGAATGAAAAGCCCAGTCCCAAGAGTTTTTCTCTGAACCCCACAACAAGTAAACAGCTCCATCCCAGCTCTGCTGTGAGCTGCTGTGACCTTGCACATCAGGAATACCTCTGCTGTCCCCTTGAGTGACCCCAGCAGACAGGTAAGTGCTTCTCAAAATTCACCAACCTCCTGAGGGAAGGGATCTGGGAGGGATGTGTCACCTTGCCCACTTTCCTCAATGCCACCTGCAGTGAATCAAGCATTGGTGACCTCCATGGGAGACTCTCTGCTTTTAGCCTCTTCCAAAAACTCCTAACCCATCAGGGAGCCAGGGCTGATTTGATGTAACTACAGGTGCCACAAAGCAACACTCACCCCTTGCATGTGGCCCCTGGGGATCCCACCACAATCCGAGCTTCCCTAATGTTTCCCATCTTCCCATGCCAGTTCTGCCTGATACCCAGTGCTGGACGTGCCTCCACTGGAGTGAATACCTACAGATGCCCAAATGCTCCTGCTCATGGCACATCCTGATGCCTCGTCTGCGTTGTGCCCATCACAGAGCACGGGGAAGCGATGCAGCCCCTCTCTGCCCATGTGATATCCTCCATCTCCCTTTCCTGCCTTGAGAGGGATGTTTCTCCATGGCCCTCAGCAATGCCCAACCTGTGCCTAAGGACAAGGACCTCAGCTGCTACATCCAGAGGGAGGGAGGGCATATTTCAGACCATGACCTCCATCCCTCCCCAGCACCAAGAGACACCCTTACCTATGTCAATAAATTATTACATAAATGCATCCATCGAACTGCCTCTCTCTCTTTAACTTCCTCTTTGTCTGCTACTTTGGCACTGTACATTCCTTGATCTCTCACCTAGAACACCAAAAAAGTTACAATTACAGAGAGGAGGTGAGGGAGAGAGCCCTGTTACCTCCATACCTATCCCTGGATCCCTCCCCATTACCCCCAAGCCTCTGGGCATTGCCCCTCCTACCAGGTTTGCTCTGCTGTGGCTGGCTGGTCCAACCTGGGAGCTGCAAGACCTGCATAAAGACCACCATCATCATCTCTGCCATCCTGACCCTGCTACCTGCACGCAGCTGTCCTGTCCCCACACCCTCAGTACCCTGTCCCTTACTTGGGATGTGCCACAAAGCCTGAGCATGGTTCTTCCCTTACCCCATGTCGGTATCACCTGGACACTGCATGTCACACCTCAGAACACCTTCCCATCCTTCTTCTTCATGCTCATCTCTTGGGTAACATCATAGGGTCAAGAAATAAAAAACACTCACACAAAACTGTCACGCCATCAACAGCAACCAACTTCTGATCCTGCAAACGTGTCAGGTGACCTGAAGAAGCCGGCACCCTGGAGGCTACAGTTGAGGCTGAGGACCAAACTCACTAAGCAGCCTTCCAGCATCACCAAAAACCAAGACGCTGACCAAGACAAGGCTCCATGGACAGCAAAATGCACCTACACCCAAACAATCCTGCTGTGCTTTGCCTGTATGCAGCACTGCATGGGGCAGTTCTCTGCACCCACCTCACAGCACTCTGCCCCTCCTTCCCACGCAGGATTCGCTTCAGCTGCTCCACAAACATGCCCTGCAGTGCTGTGCAGCTGGGCTAGAGAGCCACACGGTGAGCTTAGGGGCAGAGTGGGGTCCTGAGCAGGGAAATCAGGCACAGCTGTGCCTCACACTCTCTCCATCTACTCACCAAAGCCTTACCTGTGACAGCATTCCTGCTGGGCTCATCGGTGAGGTCCAGGGGCCATCTTTCCAATGCTCTCCTGGCCCATTGTGATGACTTGGTGCTCCCATCTGCCACGCCCCCTCCAGCATCCCTCCCCACATCCCTCCCCATTCCTGGTGGCGCAAGGGGAGAACGCGGAGTGGCCCTGGCCCCCGCGGCAATGAGCACC
>VXBC01008202.1:602545-687466 GCA_013399945.1 Ploceus nigricollis
TTAATTTTTTGCTTTTTCCCTCCATTCCAAATTCCCGTTGTGGTTTTTTTTTTTTTTTGCGTGTTTTTCCTCTCTCCCCCTCCCCCAGGTGGCCTGGCCGGATACTCTCTCAATTCTTATGATTATTTTCGGAAACGGTGAACACTTCTTCTTCTTCTTCTTNAAATAGCAGAAACCATGAAATAAAGATTAAAACAAAAAAAAATATCACGCTATTTGGGGCCCTGGTGGCGCACATAGTGGGGTTGCTCTGAGTTCTCTGGGTGTCCCCCTCCATCCGTGCTGTCTCAAGAACATGGGAACAGCCATCCCTCGCCCCACAAATGCTGATTTCTGGGACAAGATCCTCTGCGGTCCCTTTTCAGCCTAAAGTCCCCATCCCAAGCCTGCTTCCTGTGCATCACCACCATCCGACCTCCCTCAGCCCCCTTCATCCTCCTCCAAATTGGTCCCAGTTTTCCAGCCACACTTGTAGGGGAGATGACAGGTTTTGCCCAGCACATTCTGCCCACCCCAGGGTGACCACCCTGTTGCCCACTAGTGTCCCTTGGGAGGGACAGTAACCACCTGCTCACCTTTCAGAGACACTGCCAGCAGCACTACATTGAGAACTTGGTGTTTTGCACCTTTTCAGAGTCTCTGTGGGGCTCAGTATGGGCCCAGACCACCTCAAGGAGATGGGATGAGGAGGGTAGTCAAGAAGAGCCAAGCCCACCCACCTACGGGGACCACAAGAAGTGAGGAGTTCAAAGCTCACTGTGGGAAAGGATGCGGAGGGTGTCTTAGCCAATGGCTTTCACCAAAACACCCATTTTTTCACCAAATAATTGGCCCAGGAGAAGACTAAGGTGGAAAAAGACCTCAGGAAGGCATCCATGCTTGTGTCTTGTGGAAGCAGGGCTGACCACAAGGTCTGATTCACAGCTGCTTTTGAAACCCCAGGACATGTCTCCTCACTTCAAAACCTGACCAGGGCACTGAGCATCAGTAACCATCTGGTTTCCCACCAGCAACACTCTCCAGCACATTTGGACACCTCGCACCTCACAAATCCAGGTCTCACATGCTACCTCCACAGACATCTACAAGTCATCCCAAGGACTGACCACTCGATTAATCACAAATGAAGCCACCCCAAAATCAAGATGACACCAAGCCAGTTGGCCGGACAGTAAGATTGCACAGCAGAGAGCTGGCTGTCCTGGCCAGGAATAACACCAGGAGGGGGACCAAATGCCTGTCCACCCCTATCTCATCCCATAAAAAAGGCACTAGAAGCATCCCAGAGGAGGAAGGACCTGCCACAAGACTCACTTACACAGTAGCACTGGGAAAGCAGCCCAAAGACATCCCTGTTGTGCCCTGGCAATGGGGAGGGAGCGGGACACCATGGGATGGGGACAGGCATGCAGAGAGCACAGACCACCACCAGACAGGCACAGTAGGCTGGCAAGGAGGGGGCAGGATGGGAGGGTGGCTAAGAAAGCCCTAATTCATCCCTACACCAGTGAAAGCAGTGGGGTTGTGGGGCAGGAGATCAGGTGGTGGGTGCTGCAGCTCCCACTGAGATGAGCTGGGGTGGGAGCCGGAGGGGCCCAAGGGGAACAGCAGGGGAAGCACTGGCATTGTGGGGGACCCCCAAATTACTGACCTTTCCAGGGTGTCAGAGCGGTAGTTGTCTCTTCTAAAAATTAAAGAACAAGGGAAAGTTAAGGCAAAAGGGCAATGGAAAGCGCAGGCTTGAGACACCTCCCTCAGCCTGCCCTCGACCTGGGGTGGGAAAACCAGTGGATGGGGTAGAAATGGGATCTGTTGCCCAAATCACGCCCCACTGCTGTGGGGCCATGGTCCCCTCATCTCTGAGATGAGATGAATGTGGGACCTCAGACCTGGCAAAGCCTGTAGTTGCACCCTGTGCAAAAGGCAAAGCACAGGGGCTGGGGTATGGGGATGCAGAGGGTTCAGCTGTCCCCCGTGAGTTCTGGGCCCATCCCTCTTGCTAATCCTGCAACATCCCAAAAGGATTTATGGTCTGACAGCCGCCTCTGGGAGCAACACGGGCTGTGTGATGGGTGAGAAGCAGTGGGTTGGTTTTTTCCCCAACTCCACAGAATGATGTGGTTTCCCTGAGCACTCTATCACATCCCAGACAGCACCAAATGAGCCGCTGAATGAGGCGGCAGGTCTGGAATAACGAGTGCTACATGTTAAATAAAGCACTAGTTGACCTCCATGAAAAATTAGATTAAAAAAAGGATTAAAATATGAATGCTACATTAGCCTCTAGCACAACCCCAAAAGGCTCATGTTACAGTATCTGCACAGATTAAACCTCCATTTGTGGGGGAAAAACTCCAAAACATTCAGCTTCAGGGAAAAGGGGCCACTCACAAAATTGTCCCCCAAAACCTCACAGAAGAGACATTTCTCATGCACAGGTAGTGCAGCCACTGCATCCACATCCCTCTTATCTTGTATTAAATAAATAAATATGTCGATAAATAAAGACACGTTAATCCCCAGGTTGAAGACACCGGTTGTTTAGGGATGGGTGAGCTCAGCCCTATGACTCTTGGGGCCATCACATTCCTGATAATTAGGGAGGGGTTGTTCCTGGGGGTGCTGGGGAGTCCTGCATCAGGAGATGGGGGACCCCTGCACGTCAGTCTCCTCAGGGAACTGTCATCCCCCCAAGGGGACTCAGTTATTAAAGACTGAATGGATCATTCAATCAATGCAGTCTTTATGGAAATTATGGGTGGTCAAAGGACTTTGATTTCGCTCCCCAATGGGATTCACAGTCAGACCACAAAGCTAAGGGGAGATCATGGAATAAGCTTAGACTTTTGTGGGATGCTTCCCTGCCTCCCACCTGACACCGCCATCACAGCATGAGTCGCACAGATGGGTTAGAACCCAAGGAACCAAGAGCTCTTCAGCAGGGAGACGTCATCTTTACTTTTAGGCTGTTCATCCAGCCTGGATCTGCAGATGCCAAACTGAAGGCCCCCACTAATCAAGATTTTAACCTCATAAACACATTGGAAGGCTGCAACATCACAGCTAAGAATGTGGCTCAGGCTATGTTGGGCACTTAGCATGGCCACCCTACTCCTGCAGCACAGGTGAAGCCAGGCCTGGGTGGCTTTGCAGTGCCAGAGGTGCTGGTATCCCTAAAACATGGGGTTATTGGATCACCAGGAAGGCTGATGGGGAAGAGAACTGAGATAGTTCCTAAGCAATGGTAATGATGGCTTAGCACAGGTGAACCTTCATCACATACAGCTTGGACTTTACTGGGGGAGCAAATGGGTCTGAGCATCCAAGATGGGATGGAACTCCTCTGTAACAGCTCAGGGGAACCTGGCACAGCTGCCAGTACCAGTGGCAGGGGAGGATGAGCCTGTCCTGTGATGCCACCCTGACCCCACAGCTGTGGTGTGGCCCCTGGCAAAGCCTGACATCCCCTACTGTCCTTAAACAAACTGCTCCCTTGGAATCCATCCAGCCCCTCCCCAAGACATGGACAACACTTCCCAGGGTCTCCACATGCTTCCCACTGCCCCAGCACGCTCCAGAACCCAGAACATACTGTGGGACTGCTCCCTATCCCAAGACGCTTTGTATGGCCGGGGCACAGACTGCCCTGAGGGACGTGGGGACAAGGAAGGCTCATCTGCCACTCTGCTCTGCTCCCTCTGACCGTACAATACCAAGAGACAAGGAGATGACCAGGCACAACAAGCAGGTGGCAAGGAGGAGAACAGTGTTGGGGAGAGATTGGAGGTCCCCTGTCCCCACTTGTCCTGCATGGTTCAGCTGCAAGAACCACACACCCCCTACCCCAGCAGGGAAACATCCCCAAGCAGTGCCCAGGGATGAGATCTGTTATCCATTTCTGACTCCTGGAGAGCACAGCCCCTGCTCTGGTTTTGCTGCCACCTGAAGAGGTTGGACAAATATGTCAATCAATCACAGCCCTTCCCATCCATGAGCAGTGTCATAGGGATGCATTTCTCTCATCCCAGCTCCAGCATGCAGGGAAAACAGTCCTGGGACAAGGGTACAAACCTTCTCCTCCTCCCTGCCCTCCACACCTTCCCAGCTCCCTTGGCACCTCCAATAAGGATATATCTGCTTGGCAGGAGCAGAAAATAAGACCTGGAAGGTGATGGAGCAGGAAGCCTGTTTGTTCTCACATGGGAATGGGGCAGCAATGACGCTGAGCAGCATCTCTCCTCCCACCCATCGACGCAGGGGGATGCCTTCACACAGAGGCTCTCCTAGGTTCTCATCAGAGCAAGAAGATGGAAACCTGCAGCCAGCTCCTAACTTTGCATTCATGGCAGATCTCAAACACAGTGCCAAACACCTCTGAATGGTGGGAGACACTGGACCTGAATCAGGAGGCATCTTTGGAGGTTCTCCCCATCCCAAGGACTCACCACAACCTCCAGCCCACATGTCAAGGGCAGAAAGGATCAGCAGCAAATACACATCTCTCCCAAAAGACATGGGAGACACTTCCCATGTCTCTGCCATCGGTGGTGTCACTGTGAAGCCATTCCCCCTTCCTGGCTGATTCCCTCAGCCCTACTCACCGTAGAGGATCATGCTGGCATTGGTGTTCCCTAGCTGGTTGGAGGCTACGCAGGTGTAGTTGCCGTAGTCCTGCTCAGAGACGTTGAAGAAAGTCAGTCTGGAGAAGAAGGCTTTGTTCTCCACTTTCAGCCCTTTCTGTCCTTCAGCCAGTCTGGGAGAAAAGAGGAATGGGAGGTCACTGGGGTGACATCAGGAAGGGAAGTGCCCGCTGTTTTCCATGCCCAGTTATCCTCTGGTTATGCCTGTGAGTGGGGAGATGGAGCTTGGGAGACGAGGGAGAGGGGAAGGCATTGGGAAAGATAAGGGAGACGAATGCTGCTCTGCTGGGTCTCCAGCTGCCAGCCCATGCCACCCCCGTGCTGACCAGAGGCATCCTCACTGCTGCAGAGTCATGGGATGGTGCTGGGACTTGCCAAATGCTGTGCAGAGAGAGGGATGCTCCCGTGCCTGGGCAGGGAATGTGGGAAAGGCTCATTCCCACCCTACAGAAGAGCCTGGTTTCCCTCTCACGTCCTCAGTCCTCTCTGCTCTGCAGAATGCCTTCTCTGACCTTCCTCTTCTCTCATCCCTGTGTGTCCCCGATGAGTGCTGCGATAGGCACCCACCACAGCAGGGAGGCTTCTCAGCCAGCACAAATGCTGAGGCATTAACCAAGTGCTTGGGCTTCCCTGAACTGGTGTGCCTGTCCTGCTTAGCTCCTGCAGCTCTTACTTGCTAATTCCTCACGGGAAGTGCCGGATTCCCATTATGATCCACGCTGGGTGCTGATCAGGCAGGCTGAGCCCGCTCCTGCCGCTGCTCCGCGGGCCCTCGTGATCTGACCTAGTTCTGAGCGGAGCCTTTCATCTGCCACGCAAACATCCGCAGCTCTGTACACCCTGCTGCTCCTTTCCTCTCAAACCGGGTGAGGCCAGCAGACCCAGACTTCCCTCCAGCTTCTGGAGCATCTTTTTTGGCCAAAATACCCCTCCTTATCAGTGACCAGTGTGGCCTGTCCTGTGTTTGGCCACACCATGGCCCCTCTGGACTTTCCGGGGATAATCAACACAAAAATTGGTTAAAACCAGTTTGCCTGGGGTCAGAGAGAGGCAATTTCTCCCGAATGGGACCTACCCTGGGCTGTGCTGCTCCACTCCTCATTCCCCAGCCATGTCCCTGTGCTGTTGCTTTGGCAGGACACAGAAGTTGCTGGTTGACCTAAAAGGTCCATTTTCACCCCAAAGCAGGGCAGGCTGTCTCTGGGGCATAGCAAACCCTGTCTCTTGACTGACACCACATTTCTTTTGCTTTTCCAAGAGCTGCCTTCTGGCCAAAGCATTCAAGGAGGTGACAGAAATTTCATCCACTCTTAAGTGCCTGGATTTGTGCTGCCAATATCCATTTTGGACATTATGTTTCACCCAAGCAGGGATTTACCACAACAGCTTCAAACAGAGGCATGGGCAGCAACAATCCTCCCCCAGTGGGGGCTGAAAGAAGTTCCTGGGAAAATCCCCTTCCACAAATTTGATGAGTTAAATAAAAAGCCTTTAATAGATCCTGGGTGGTGGCAGTTCCAGCTGCGGATGCTGGCTGCCTGATGGAATGCCTGGATTTGCCCCAGACAAGCACAACCTGCTGCTGTCGGGGGGACCTGCCTCAGTATCCAAACCAGACTTGTGCCAAGGGTTATGAGCCAACGCTGCTGGCACTGGGCACAGCCCATGTGGGCTCGGTGCCTTCCCCCCTGTTGTGCCCCCCAGCCTCTTACCGCTTGTCATCTTTGTACCACTGGAAGTCGGCGGAGGGGACAGCGGAGGCCTCGCACAGCAGGATGCCCTTCTGCCCCACCGGCACCCCGGTGCTCTTCGCGTCCGAGATGTACGGCGGGTCTGCGGGAAGAGGGGAAACCTGGGGTGAACACCCCACGGCCTTTGGGACTCCTATCTGTCTTGGTTTACAAGGCAGGTGTCTGCTAGGGAAGGCAGAAAAAGCCTCCCTTGGAATGGAGAATGTAAACCCGCTGCCTCCCTCTCTCTGAATTATTAGAACAGGAATAACAGTTCTTTACTAGTATGTATAATAAAGCAAACAAACAACAACTATGGCATTATTCCTTCCCCTTGCTCCTCAAGATCTCCTTTCTCTCCCTGCATATGAGTAGGAGCCAAAATAATCTCTGAGCCCATGCTCAGCTCCTGCCACTCTGGTGCTGCTGTCCAGAGGTTTTCAGGTTCATAGGGGTTCTCTTCCAAAAACAACAGACCCCCAACTCATGGTTGTTACATGTCCAGCTAATGGAGTGACCAGAGAGGGGTTTAGGAGGCTTTTCATGTATGTCTAAACATGAAATATGCTGCTTTCTTCCTCTCTTTCATTTTTTCTAACAGAAAAAACAAAAGTTCTATTTACTGCTCACTTCCCTCCTCTCCTCAGAGGTTATCAGCACAGCATCTCTCCATGGGCAGAAAACCCAGGTTGATGGAGACAGCTGAGGAGGAGGTGGTGGGAAAAAATGGAGCTCGAAAAGAAGAGGAAAATAGGGCAAAACACCACCTGCTCAGAAAAACTGCTGCCGCCTGTCTCGCTCTGGGGCCTTTGTGTGCCTCACTTCCAAGTGCCACTCCCTCGTGGGGCATCATGGTGACCTTCTCCAGCCCCACCCCTGTCCCCTGATGGCCCCCAGGGACTCACAGTTGACGGTGACTTTGACTCGCTGGACGACGGGCGCTGAGACATCGTTGGAGGCGCTGCACTCGTACTCTCCCGACTGCTCCCGCGTGATTCCTGTGATCTCCAGGTACTCATCCTCACTGATGAAGCCCACGGCTGCAGAGGCAGAGACAGAGGGTCCTGAGTGATGGGGAGGCACAACAAACCTGTGCCCACTGGCCAGTCACCATCTGTGAGCATGTCACTCTGCACTAGGACACCCAGCCTGCCGGTCCCAGCCCAGAATGCCCTTGTGCCTGTGCCCCTCCATTCCAAGAAAATCATTGCCAGAAAGGTTTCAGCAAACACTGGACTGCTCCAGCAGCTCTGGCCTCACTGAGAGCATCACTTGCTGGAGATGATGTCCTTGAGGTGCTCAGGGTGGGCAAAGTGGGCAAACCTGCACGCTGCAAAATGACCTGAGCTCACCTCTGCACATTCCCCCTGCTGGGAGATACCTCCTGGCTAACTCAGCTCATATAAACACCCTTCTCTAATTTTTGAGCTTCAATTAATTCACAGCAAGTCTATTCCCATTAATGGTGGTGCCAACACCTCCCTTTAGCTGAAGGGACACCAACACCTCATCCCTGTGCCAGGAGAGGTCCATTTCTGGGGAGGCTGCACTTGTCCCCCTCTTCCCCATCCAGGCTCTTGTGCAGCTTCTTGTTTCACTCATAGCCAGAAAGATGCAATCAGTGTCATTTCCTTCACTCTGGCATCTTTCAGCCCTATTCCTTGGAGGAGCTCTCTTTATTTCGACACACTCCTGGAAAAACATACAGTGCTTGGCTGGCTGGGAGCAGGTTGGGGCACAAGACTCCCCAGGTTCTTCCCCCAAACAAGCAGCAAAAATTACATTTTGCAGCCCCAAAACAGGGACAACTTCTCCCTTTCCTGTTGTTTACATCTCCCCACTGGATCTCCTGCAGCCAGGATGCTGTAATTACTGCACGGAGCATCTTCGAGCCCTGTGTCACACTTAATATTCCTATAAATTTTAAATGGTAGTCCTTGGTACATATGTGTGGCAATTGGTGTCATATTTTAATTAGACTTGCCCTACACCATCTGAAATTAATAATAGCTCGAATTACCAGTGTAATTTATAAATTAACATTGCTGCAGCATTAGGAAATAAATTAGCTCTGGACAGCTGTTTCTGGGAGTGAGTGCCAATGGCAGAGAGGCCAAGCACAGGTCCCTGGTCCCCAGGGGGGTGCCGTGAGCTCGGCCAGCTCTTGCATCCCACCCGGATACCGCTGTCTGTGCCGGCGTGACCCGATGGGCCACAACGCGCTGCGCTTGACCGGTCAACCGTGTGCATCTTGCTCCTAACAAATGCATGCAAAATCCACACGTGGGAGGCCCCCAGCGGGGCACACACCGCTGCATCCCACCGGCTGATGCTTTTATGGCATCTCTTCCCACACTGCAGGAATTAGTGTGGTCAGACTCCACCACCCACCATGGAAAGAGCTGAGCCAGCGCTGATGGTGTTCCTGTAATGCCCTGGAACAGCTCGACACAGTGAGCACCCCAGGCATCTGCCAGGATCCTGCTGCTGCAATCCCAGGTGCCACTATTGTCAACTCAAACTAGTGCAAATATGCTCAGCCGTGATGAAATCCCACTTTGGCTCTCTCTCCCTGCACCAGAACTCGCAGCTGCCACCTCCACACACCATCCCTGGGACTTTGCATGTCCACTGCTCCCTGAACTGAGGACCCCATGCATGCATGTGTGTATCCCACCTTCCCAGGCTGACCTAACTGGGAAGTGAAGTGAGTTTTCCTGTTGATGAATTGCTGACATCCACCAGTGTCCTCAGCCCCATGCTGAAATTCCCACCCGAGTGGCTCGTGGTGCAAACCGCTGAGCTCATCAGTACATAGTGCAACTGAAGGGTGAGATATGAAGGCGTTACCCCAAAATCAATATCCCTTAGAGACACAAAAATTACAGCTTTACATCCAGCAGCCCTGCAGCAATGCAAAAAAAAGGAGAGAGGGGGAAAAAAAATTCCTTTTTGTGGCTGACCTAGAATCGGCTTCTCTGTAGCACAGCGCTGCCTGCTGATAAAGTAAGGACACAGCCGGTGGCCTTCAGATGCTCCGTGCACAAATCTAACTCTGGGCTGTGCAAAGGCTCAGATAACACTGCTTCCCAACTCACCAAAGGCCCTTTCCCAAGTTCCAGAGTCGGCTCACACACGGCAAGAATTAGCTCTTGCCATAGTCAAGCCATAATTGTGTGCCTGGTTTGATCAAGGGGCAAAGCAGCTCGAGTGCATTTTGTTCCCAGCAAAAGACTTCATTAGAGTAACTGTGAGGGTCAGATTTCCACCTGCAAAAGCTCAGAAAATTGGAGGATGAAGGTTTCCTCCGTGCCTGCGTTGCACTGAAGTCTGAGATATGTGCACGGTAATCAGCTGGTGGAGAGGCAGAGCTTGCAGTTCAGGGACTCAGGGTCTGGCATCCTGGGAATTTGGCTACAGCCAAACAGAGCCTGCCCCGGACTGAGACAGGATGCTCTGAGCTGGAGATGACTCCTGTTTCTGTCCTGTGCACAACCTGATGTAAGTCATGCTCAGATGACAATAACATTAGGGATACCATCCCTGCAAGAGGCTCTGGCCCAGGGATGCCTCCTTAGTGCCGGCTATAGCATCTCAAGTATTTAGATGACATAAAGAGTCCCTGCCAGCTCATAAAGCAGGTGACACCAGGTGACTAAGACATCATTCCTCTGTCCTCTCCTATACAAGTGGCTTTGCAGGGAAACCAGATCTGTAAAGCTGCTTCACTCTGTAAGACCACACTCTGGAAGCACCTGGAACTTGGGAATGCTCAGGACAAGGCTTGACCAGAGCCCTGCAGCTCCAGGAGGTCTGCCAGAGGTACCAGTCCTTCTCTGCCTGAATGATGGTGGGAACTTTCAAGGCTGTCTCTGCTTGAGCACAATTAGGAGCTGAAATATTGCAAGAATTAATGGAGAGCTCTCTCATCTCCTCAGGAGCTAGAAAACCAGCACAGCCAGCACACATCATTATTATTATTAATACTAATAATGTAATACAGGCTAGAAATGGAATGGCCACGGACGACGCACAAGTGTAATCCTTGCTCATCAGCCAAGGATGATGAACTAACCCAGTGCGAGCTGGGGAGATGGAAAAGCAGAGCCTGAGTCCTTGTGCTCAGTGAGCAGGAGGCTGCACACAGACCACCACGCACTATCTGGGACTTGCTCTGCAGCTCTCTGTTAAAAGCCTCAGGGAAGGGGAAGTTTGACCATCATGGCAGTGGAGGAACCACAGAGGAGAGGTCCTGGTGTGGCACGGAGCACCAAGGCAAGCCCAACAGATGGCCAAGATGTGCTTGGGGTCCCACACAGCATGGATGCAGTGAGGTGTGGGCAGATGCCTCCTGCATCCATATTCCTCCCTCCATGCCTTTCTCCTTCCCTCACTTCTCCTCGTTTTCCCATCCTGACTCATCTCCCTTCTTACTCCTCCTCCCCATTTGCTTCCATTGAGCCTCTGACAAGATAATAACTTACCAGAAAGTGAACACATGTTCCCAAATTAATTACACACCACTGTCCCCTGGCTCACTGTTGCAGCCATGTTCAGGTCTCTAGGACATTGCTCACAGCTTTCCCTGGCTGAAGGCTGCCATTGAAAAAGCTTCCTTGGAGCTCTTCCCTGTGTCCATACCAACTCCCTGCACCTCAGATCAAGCTGAGCCAGCCCAGCCACCCAGGGCTGCAAGATTTTCACCTCTAAAGCCCAAAGACACAAGCTTAACAGTGATCCCACAACAGGTTTGGTCTCTGCGTGCTCAAAGTCCCACCAGTGATCCCGAAGCACTGCCCTGCCCTCTACACTGTGCTGCTGCATTTTCCAGGCACTGATCCCAGTGGCCAGGATGAGCCAAAGAAAGAGAATATTTTATGGAGATAATTTTATTAAAATGTTTACAACAATGCAGATATTGACATCTCACTTCAATCAATAGCACAATTTATTGTCCTTCAAGGTGAACATTAAGCCAAGCTGCCCATTAGTCAATATTTACCTCCAAGGTCTATAAATCTTTATACGGGCTTCAGCGGATGTTGACAGCAGCTGATTCCAGATAAGTAAAAGTAAGAGCGTGAAACATTGCTCCTTTTGGAGGTGAAATAGTAACTAGTTAATTACAGTCCCTA
Source organism: Ploceus nigricollis (assembly GCA_013399945.1). Taxonomy (NCBI): domain Eukaryota; kingdom Metazoa; phylum Chordata; class Aves; order Passeriformes; family Ploceidae; genus Ploceus; species Ploceus nigricollis. Next base: position 614,051 of record VXBC01008202.1, read on the forward strand.
CAGCAATTCTCACCTATCAATTTATGGCTACTTCTGGCAATAAAAATTAACATCGTGCAGACTCCCGGCTCCGAGTGACGCACTAAACCCGAGAGCCATATATTTCAAACGTCACCCCGATGCGGTGCTGATGGCCATCCTATAACAGTTTATGGTAAATAAATAAAGCACACAAAGGTAATAAGAGAATTGTTGGCACCTGAGACCTGCTTCACCTCTCCTTCAGGCAGCAGCGAGAGGAAAAGTACAGGATGGGAGATTTAGTAGAATCAAAGCAGATGGGGAAGCGGGCAGGGAAAGGAACCACCCCAAATCACCCCAAATCCGTCTCAAAGGAGGCAGGACACAGCCCCAGGTGGGTGGGTAAACAAGAGCTAAGGCTGACTCCAGTACATGCCCCAGCCAAACTGGGGGATGTACCTGCTTCACCTCTTATTAACCACCATTACCCTCTCCTGATGGCTCAATTAACATATAAGGAACAAAGTTCAGGCATTTCTGAAATTCCCTTCCCCATTTTTGTTTGATCAGGTCAATGACCCCAGCTAGGGCAGCTTCTCCTCCATGCACCCCCTCTTTTCAGCCCCTCTGTGGCAGCTTGAAGCTGCCATGCTCCAGTGGACAAAGATTAGGGATAATTAACCTGCTGGAAACCATCCAGCGCAATCATTCAAAAAATGATTTTTTTTTAAGATTACCCTATCGACCTAGACAAACTCCTTTCCTCCTCTTGTGAATATTGTATCCCTGAACCGCAGGCTCAAGCCCATTTCTATCTGTGACCCCCCCCTTAGCTGAGCAACCCATTTAGGAAGCACACCTACGTGAGGTACGGGGTACACACCTCCTGTTCTTCATGTTCACAAGCCTTCAGAAGCGGGACCGTCTCCCCAGAAACGGGCACACAGCATATCAGAGTCTGTGTCGTGCTTACACAGGGCCAAGCCACTGTTTTTGAAGTTTCCCAATGACAAGGAAGGAAATCTCTCCTCTGACATGCTTTTCCATGTTAATTAGCATGTTTCTGTGGCCTGATGTTGTGTGAAGCCCCAGGGGATGGTGCACACGCTGCCTGGCACTGCACGGCGCTCAGGGATGGGGGAGCTTGGCAGGAGCCCACTCCACTGCTACAGTCTGAGTTCCCTCCTCATCCTCATGCCCCAGGGGTGGCAACCATCACCAGCTGTGTCTGGTGTCACCAAACAGAGAGAAAGCTTCATGTTTTCCTTACTCAGACCCTTTATTACATTGGATTTGGGGAGCTCTCACAGCCAATTTTGCTCCTTGTGTGCGGCAGCCACCCCTCTCTTTGAAGGAGAGGGGTGGCCATAAAATCCTCGACATAAAGCCCTTCTCCTCCACTGGTATCAGTGTCCCCTCCTCCCTGGGGCTGTGGGAGCCTCTCCTTGCCTGTGGCCATGCAGTGCTGTGGCTTTTCTTCCCCTTCCAACTTTTTGGGGCATAGGTGAGCTGAGGGTGCCTTGAGGTTTGTTCCAAGATACAAGGGAGGACCCGCCCAGGCCTGATTTTGTGCTGACATGAGCACAGGTGACTATTTCTGAAGATCCCATCTCTGGCACCACAGGGTCAGGACAGGGGATTTTGACAAGCACATTCCAACACAGAGCCATCACGAAGGTAGGAAAGACACATTCTTCAACTTCTTGCTCAGAGCAGAACTAGAGCTAAGACAGGACCCACATTTGTGGCTCCGTTTGCTCAGTGCACCTCTGAGATCACCCTTGGGGCTCATATCTCACACAACAACTCTGATATTTAACTATTAGGTGGGCACACATCACACATCTCACTAGTCACAGGGACAGGTGACCTGCAGAGACATTCCAGATGCCACCACATCTCCTGGTCACTCAGCCTGTGGTCACACACAGTCAATATATTGGCATTAACTCCAGGGACAGTGAAAGCAAGGCACTGGGGCCCTGAGCAACCTGGTCTAGTGGAAGGTGACCCTGTCCATGTCAGGGTGTTGGAATGAGATGGTCTTCAAGGTCCCTTCCAACCCAAACCAGTCTCTGACTCCCTGCCATGCCCTTCCCTGCGGTGTTCTGGGGACACCTGCCCACTCCGCTCGCCCCACCAATGCTATGCAGAGCAGCCAAGTCGCCTGAGCCATCCATTACAGCACCATTGTGAAGAGTTTTTAGCTTAAAAGTCCTTGAAAGTTTCCCACTGTGACTCGTTAAACAAGATCTTTTTCACTTTCCCTCTATTCTCCGCTAACAATATTTATACTCATTTCTTTTATTGAAATCTATCTGCCGCCTGTTCTATTAAAGCCACCTGAGTGGCAGCTCCTATTCTCCAGGAGCCTGCAGCCCATCTATTCTCCAGACAATGAGGTACAAGCAGTCTATCTTCTATTGTGCTTCCTGGCCTTCGGCTCTCAAATCTTCCATCTCAAAAAGGCATGTCAGAGACGCCTCCATGCAAAAGATTGGAATCCCGGGCTGTGGGGGCTTCCCAGTGTTGGCCGGGCTTGCTGCCCTCCCTCTCTGGGTGAGCACCTCCAGGGAGAGCTGCTGTGGCACCTGTGATCCCTCAGGGACGCGTCTCCCCCATCCCTGTGCATCCTTAGCATGGATTGTGGCATCAGCCAGCACACGGCTCGCTGCTGCCGGGATTTTTGCACGTCTCAGACAACTTATTTGTTACCAGGAATAAAAGAGGAGCATTAAACCTTTTGTTTGCAAGAAGTAGTTCCTTGGGAAATAAATGGATTATGGAAATTAATATTTAAAGAAACAAAACAAAACAACTCAGGGACCAACCACCCTTGAACGAGGCTCTAACTCAGGAGTAAATGAGTCGAATAAAGAATGAGCTCTTTTATTTCGGTGAGAGGGAGAGCTCAGAGGCAGCTCAAGGCTCAGCAAAGTGGCAGTGACTGTCTTCAGCCTCTCCCAGCTCCTGCCTCCTCCTGGGGTGCTGGTAAGGACACTGGACCCCAGGAAAAGGTCCAGAGGGCACGTGACACCTTGTTCGAGCAAATTAGCAATGGCTACAGTTCACAAAGAGCTTAAATAGTGTCAGATCTGCAAAGATGGCTGCAGGGCTCATTAGAGGGCTGCTGTTCTTAATGACACCCACCCATTATCACCAGCATGAGCTGGATCCCTTTCTCCTTGGCCGTGGAAAGGCTAGGGTGACCCTTGTGGTGACACTGGGAGGGACTGATGCTTGGCAGAAGCTGTGACTGGCATGGAGCCACTTCCCACGGAGCTTTTCTGCCTCCTTGCAAAAACAAATGCAAAAGGTACATAAAAATCAATGTCGAGGCTCCCACAGAGCCAAGCCCTCTCCAGAGAGCTCCTGAGGAGACAGCATCTCCCAGCAGCTCCATGCTCCTGCCCGAGCACCAACACTGCTCCTGGTACCACTCTTCCTCTCATGGTCTCTGCCACAGCCCAGAGCATCCAATCAGGTGCCCAACACAAAGTCCTCTCTCCTTCCCTTCCTTACTCCTCCTTCCTCCCTGTGGTTTTTTCCCCGTAGCTGCTTCCAAGGTGAGAGAGGACAGCGTTGCTGGAATGAAAGATTCTCCTGCATGCCCTCTCCCAGCAGCGGCCCTAATTCATTTTTCATGGCCCCTTGCAGTGACAAAAGCCGCTGCTTCTCTCTTGTAAGCGTGCGCCATGCAATAAGTCAAAGCTGATGTGCATTTTCCCCCTGGGTGCCGAAGCTGTGCTTTTGATTTAATTTGTCCTGTTGTTTGGCGCTCAGCCTTTGCCGGTGAGTTCCTCTGGAAAGGTGGGAAGTAGGGCCCCATCCATGTGGAGGGGCTGCCTAACAGATGGGGTACAGTGGGTAGTGGTTAAATAATTTGTTGCAATGCTACCAAGATGTTGGAGAGCGACAGATGCTGCTGGAGAAAATCGCTCAAACACGCATCCTGTTTGTGGGAACGCTGCTCCTCCATTAAATCCTGTCGCAACTTGGCTCCTCTGGAGCTCATCCCATTTCTGGCAGCTTCCTCGCTGGCTCTAGGAGAAGCTGTGGTGCACCGGGCTTGGCGAGGCGAGCAAGAACCAAGGTTGCTCCTGCCTGTTTATCTGCAGGTGCTTTGCAAAGAACCCGAAAAAATTCCATGGGAGATCCACCACATCCCTTCCCAACAACTAAATGTGACCACATTGCTGTGCAGGAGAAAGCATTCCCAACCCCTGCCAAACTCGAGGCACCCTGCTTTCCTCCAGATTTGTGTGAAAAAGAGCTGCTGGCAGCCAGGACCGAAGAGTCCCTCGGGCTGGAAATTTAAACCCCAAGGCCTTCTCCACAGGACAAGCTCTTAAGAAGCAATTGCAATGCAAAGCGTTAAATGGCTGTAACCTCGGCTAAGCCGTATTTCAGCCGCATTAGGGAAATATCCCTCAGATGGGAAGCAAGTGGCATAATGGCATTAGAGTAAAAAAATAAGCATCAAGTGCCGGCTAAATCCATCCCGTGCTGGCAAGAAGTCATGGGGATCTGGGAAACTTTCCCTTCTCCACACATATCCCAGCAGGCCGCTCATGGCAAGCCCGGACTCTGTTGCTGCCACAACTTTCTGCAAATGGGGGATGTTTTCCATCCCTCTTTTTCCCCTGGGACCCCCTGACCACTCTTCACCCCCCAGAGTCATCTGAATCATGGCAGGGTGCGACTCGCTGTTGCCTCTCCATCATCTTTATCCCATCTTTATTTTTTCAGACACGCTATTTTCCAGCCCAGTGGCCTTGCTCTGTCCCTTGTGTTTTATGGCACTGATGTCTCCATTTCTGCAGGATCACTCACAATATTGTGGCTTATTGAGAGAAGCCAGGGAAATGCAGGGGTGATGAGTTGGACTGGTTTGGGGCTCTGGGGGGCTGGTGAAGATGCCCTGGGCCTAGGAATGGGGGGATGGGGTGGTTGTGACAGGAATTTCAGGGATGTGTGATGCTGAGATTGGGGAACTGGAGGCTGGGCTAAGGCCCTTCCTTGGAGCCCATCATCCCCTCCTCAGGCCTCTGTGTAGGTATTGGCCTTGCTACAGGAGCTGGGAGGGCAGCGAGAGGCATTGCTCTGCAAGGGAAATGCCATTTTAAATAACAGCAGTGTGTCACAGGAAGGGGAAAAACCCATGGGCTACAGCATTGCTCTGGCTTTAAATTATACCGTAGGAGAATAAAAATAAAAGAGAGGAAGACAGAGAGAGAGGCCAGGAGGAAAAAGAATTGCCATTGTTTTACCAAGCAGATGGGAAAGTTCAGGGGATCAGAAAAAGACTATTATTATCTTGACTCGACCGAGAGAAGATGGGAAAGGATGAGGCATTTTTTTTCCCTGCAGTGAGGAATGCTGTGGCTGAAGTAATTTCAGCAAAGAATCAGAAGGAAATCAGAAGCCCATCGGCTCGGGGCAGCGCCCAAGTTACCCCCACAGCCTGGGCACGCCACCATGGTTTGCCTTTTTGTCCCCTCTCCCAGCAGTGACAGCACATCCTGTGCTACTATTGCAAGGCCAGGGAGGGGTAACCAGGGCACACATCTCTCACCACCTCCAGCTGCAGCAACGTGCCAGATGTACCGCCAGATGTGCCTACTGCCAGTGGCGCTGCAGCTGTGGGCACCCCTCCATGGCACTGCTGGTCCCACCACCTTCCCAGCCTCGGGGCATGACCACCTGCCACAACTACCCAAATTTCTGCTTCCTTGTCCCAGAAACCCATTGCTTGGCTACAAGCCATTAAATACCCTAAATACACAACAAATTTCCTGCTGGCTGTTTAACATGAACAGAATATTATTTTTTTTCTTCCAAAATTCATGTGAAAAGCCCTTTTTCTGTGTCTGCAATGGTGCTACAGCTCTGTGGCTGTAGCTTCACTGTTGTTCTCCAGCTTGGTACGGGGTAGCTGAGCCACTCCGGCTCGCCAGCACGTTCCAGATCCTTGCCCTTACAAGCACAGCAGCATTTCTCAGCCTCACCAGAGACAAGGAGACTCTTTTTCTACCCATATGCAGGCCAGGGGAAGGGCACAGCCCTAAGGTCCATGGCAGTGACCGAGCACTGACATCAACAACTGATTTACAAACTGGGGCAAACACTGGTGCAACATCTTCCCTGACAAGTGTCAAGGTGATGGGACAAGGAAATGAGGAGGTGAGTGTAGGTCAGTCCTGTCAGAGCATCCTTCGCCTACCACATCCCTCCTTGAAGCCTCTTTGCCACTCAATTTCCTCCTTCTCCCTCTATCCTCACTTTCTCTCCTCCTCTTTTCCCTCTTTCTCCCTCTGCCACATGGTCTTTCCCTCAGTCCCCCACTTTGTCTTGTCACCTTTCCCTCTCTACACCCACTTCTCTCCTGCACCCCTGGGACACAGAGAGGGACTGGCAACCTGCCCTACTTAATCCCAGGGCCACTGCCTCCTCGGGCACTTAATATTCACGACAGAGAGAAACATTTCATGGCGAATTGGACGCACATTCAACTGGAAATGGAAATTTTATGACTCTTCTCACTCTATGCAGCAGATTACACCAGCTGAGAAAACATGGAAGCAAATGAACAACCTGTGAACTGTAAAGTATATTAATAATGAAATCACAGCCCGGGAAATGAAGGCTTTATTCTGTTTATATTCTGCTCCATTAATGGAGAGTGCTCGCAGTAGCTCCACCCCATTAGCTGGCAATCTGTGCCCCAGGAAGAGCGCAAGGATGGTGGGGGAATGGTGGCACAGGGCAAAAACCTCTTTCCCACGGGGAAGTTTGGCTCAAAGCATTTCCCTGTGCTGCCTCCATCTGTGGACAGTGGGGGTGGGTGAACATGGGGGTTACCTTTGGTGCCCTACCCCATGCAAACTTGGGAATAAGGTTATAAGGCAAGGAATGGAGCAAATGGTGATGCCAGGGAAAAGAAAGAACAAATTTGGGTGGAAATCAGCTCCAACACCACAAGGAACCACCCAGCAAGGAACTGGCACTGGGAAAACCATCCACAGAGAGCCTCACGTGCTTCCTCTTTGTGCTGCTCATTCCCATCTCCTGCCTGCTGTGTTTGAACACCACCATCTCTCCAGCATCCTTCCCACCCCTCATCACCACATCCCATTTCTCCAGGGATGGAAATACTTGTGCACCCACAGCCCCAAAGCCACGCTGATGGCCACAAACTGAGCCAGGCCAGCAGGGCTTGTACAAATAAATATTTCAGTGCTATTACCCAGCACACAGCCCTGTCCTTGGCTCAGCAGACCTGGGCCACGTGTGACACAGCCCAGCCAGGCTCTCTCCTTCCTGAAAACAACAGCAGCAGCTTATGCAAAGCACATCACGGGAGCTAAAAGGAGCCAGAGCAGAGTTTTCTATAGCTGGAGCGACCTGGTGTTGACAGAATGGGGACGCATTTCCACAGCTCAGATTTTTATAATAATACCTCTGGGGAGTCGCTGGCAAAGTTTGGCCCAAATATAATTAGTTTGCACAGCTATTAGGGGCTGATAAAAGGTTTTAATTTGCGTGGAGATCTCTGGAATCTCAGACACTCCTGTCCCTTGCTCTTCCCCAGGCCAGCTGAATGAAAGGAGAGTCCCAGGCAGGGAACAACACAAAGCCACGCATTTATTGGGGAAATAGGGAGTTGTGTTCAGCAGTAAAGAGATGGAAAATCCAACAAGATGACATTGCTGGTGTGTTGGGCTTTGTCCGCTTTGTCTCACCACGCCATTAACATATCCCGTTCTTCCTGCAGGGAGGTGCCATGTAGAGCACAGATCAGGGCATTTGTAACTCCTCAGTGGGTCTCACCTCTGTGGGAAAGGTGGTCAGGGACCAAGGGGATAAGATGCAGAATAAAATTTGGGCGTGCAGGCAAGGCTTCCTGTTTTTGCCCCCTGTTAGGGTAGCAGGCAGATGCTTCCCCAAACTGATGAGGAGCAGATCCCTCTCTGCCTCCAGCAGAGAAACTGGGAAAATGTGACATTGCAAAGCTGCATTTAGGGAATGTCTTGAAACCAAGAGGGTTTTTTTCCCCCTTTTCTTAAGGGAAAGACATTGCCTCATTTGTAGCTGGAAGAGGTCTTGTTATTTTTGTACCAAGATGCATATTTTAGAGGTAGCTATGCCAAATATGCAAAATCAGCTCCAAGAGTTCATTTCCACCATGCAGGGAACCAAAAATATTACTTTTATACACATAAAAGTACATAATCTTCCCCTTGCTTTGAACAAGCAGGAGGAACTAGGGTGCATCAGGAAGGGAAATGCTAAAAGAAGCTCCCCACATGTCACGCTACCCAAGTTTTAGTCATTCCTTGGAGAAAGAATAACCTGGAGCTCATGACGTGATTCCACCAAATTCTGTCTCCTGCTGGGTCAGATCCCTCTCCCATGGGAGCTGAGGGGGAAGCTGCTGGCACTCAACAGGCCGAATATTTCCCCTGATCCCTGTCAGGATCTTGCTGGTGGTCATATGGGTCCACACTCTTCTCAAGCAACCCATGGCAATGCCAGTTGCCTCCATCACCACAACCACACAAAAAACCAGTGTCCATCCCAAAGTCCTGCTTCTCCATGGCCACTTCACCCTATTTATTTCTCCTATTTGTATATCCTACATGATACAAGCAGAGCTGGACCACTGCTGACCCTTTGCCTGGCTGCTCCGTCTGGCACATGTTGATTAAAGGAGAATCAAAAGTCGTGGCAGATTTACAGGTTAACAATGATTTAGTGGAGAGCACCGCAGCCAAATTAATGCCGGCTATAATGTAGTTTACCTCATTAAACAATGCACACCAAGATCCTGTCTGTTGTAAAACAATTGGTCTCTGAAGCCTAGTGTTCATCTTCCAGGGTTGCTGGGAGATAATAAATGGGTAATATTCCGGCGATAATGGTAATGGAGTCACGGCTCAGAGCTAATATTATGGCAAAGCAGTAATTATTTCAACAGTAAACAAGGGGACGGTTGAGCTGCCGACAGGATTGGAGCCAGTTGAAATGCTCCAGTTAATACAATACAGCCCAGGCCTGCAACTGCCTCTAGGAAGGAGGACAAGGTGCTTGGCCATCAAGTGTGTCAGCTGAACCTCTGTTGAGTCACCCAGACACCAAAAGACAGGAGGGACACATGCAGTAAAGTGAGGAAGGACAGCATGTACAACATGGTGGCCATCCCCATCCAACTCATCCAAACCCTACCCATCCCATCCCATCCCATCCCATCCCATCCCATCCCATCCCAAGCAGAGCCAGCAGCTCAGGCTGGGCTCTGAGCTCCATCACACAGCAGGAGCACTCACTTCCCTCCTTTCAAACACCACTCATGTTGGCTCAAAGCAAATCTCTGAAGCAGAAAAGAGGCAGAGCAGAGACACAAGACCCGGGATGAACACAGAAGGAGCCTTACACGAACCATCTGCTCCCTCTGAGAAGTATTTCCCTGCTAAAAGGGCCAGGAGAGGACACGGCTCTCTGGTCTTCCATTAATGAGGTGACGTGAGGCCGGGCTAATGGGAGCAAGCTCACAGCACGTGCAGCTGATCAGGGGAGGAACAAGGCAGCAGAGAAGCAGGAAGAGATTTTCAAATGCAAGCAGATCCCCCGTCTCCCTGTGCCTCCCAGCTGGGCTCCAGATCTGGTGTCCAACCTATAAATATCCTCTGCCTCCTCTCCAGGGAGGATGAAGATGACAGGCAATGTGCTTAATGGACAAAACTCTGAGACGGGAGGATGTCTCCCCTTTCCAGGGACAAGCACCTCTTCAAGCTAGATATTTTTTGCAGATGTTTTTCCTCTTGTTTTAAGCCTTGCCAAGAGCCAGGGAGAATCAATATATCCAAATATACCAGACTTCTCCCAGAGCCCCTCTGCTGGTTTGCTGCTGATGTATAGACAGATGATCTCATGAGACCTCTGCCACATCAGGCCACCGTGTCTCATCTATCTTAAGTGTGTATACGAGCTGTGATTACTGCTGCGTCTGAGTGCCTCACGTCTGGAATGTGTTTATCCTCCCGCAGTTCTGTGAGACAAGGGACTGCGATTGTACCTCTTCCAGGGGGGCCACGGAGGTTAAACGGGCTGATCATGGGGGATATCCTGGATGTGGCCACATCAGGATCCTCTGAGCATCTCCCCAGTCTCTGCCTTGTAGCACTGAGGCATCACCTGCTCCACAAATGGCAGCTCGGCCTCAGCTCAGGACTGCAGCTCTGCACGGGATCCAGCTTTCAGCACCCAGCTTAATCCTGAGATTAATGAGGGATTCCCACCACATAGACCTCTCGATCAGACCTCTTACTAGTAAATACACCATCAGCCAAACCATAATGTTTTCCTACCCTGGCAGCCACTGTCTTAAGCCTCACACCAGAATCCATCATACTACAGCAATAATCAAAAAGCAATTAGATAAAACCATGGCAGAAAAGTCCATCAAGGGTCATTAAGGATGACGACTTGGATGCAGCCTCTGGCTCGGGATGTCTGTGCGTGGCAGAGCGGTGCTGGATGAGCCAGTGGAGGGATCCACATGCACACACCCTGGTTTACACCCTTTCCTTGTGCCCCTGGCCCTGTCATAATCCCCCTTGTCTGCCCACACAGCCCTCCTCATCATTACTGCTAAACTGTGTCTGCTCCTCCTGGGACAGAGGCTGCTGAGCCTTCATTCCTCCTGGAAGATCCCTCACTTCAATTCCTTGGCACATTTCCCAAGCTTAATGGGAGGCATGACTAGTTTTGTGTCTGCAGCACAGATAAATATCCCCTGGATAGCTCAACGTGGTGCCACTCTCTCTGCCAGTGCCTTGGCGTCACCCTGAGCCCGGTGGCCCGGGGTGCTGTGTTTTTTCCCATCCAAGAAATCTCAGCCTTCATCCACCGAGAGATGAAAACTGGCCTGACAATATGACAATTGCCATGACAACATCAGTTACCCCCCAAAAATAAATAAAGCCCAGTAACTATGGAAACACCTGAGTGACCAAAACCAGGCTATTAACTGGAAGACCTGGCTGCAGTTTACAGACAGCGCCGGCACCGCGAGGCTGGGGACTGTAATCCAGCCACAGACTTGGAAACACAGACGTGCTCGGCACCTAAGGGTGCAAAATGGATGTTTATGGGCACACACAGTGCTGCCTTTCAGACCCCTGAGTCCAAGTCTGTGCAGCTTCTACCTCCTCTGGGCACATGCTGCTTCCTTCATGCCAGGTGTTACATCCAGGCCACTGTTATCTATGTAATTCTCTCCCTCTTTGCCTCTTTTGCTCCCTCCCTTCACCCTCAAGGTGCCTCTCTTAATTGCCATCCCAAGGGTCTGGGCCCCACAGGAGTGCCAAGAAGGGATGGAGCTGCCCCATCCCATGCCAGATCTTGGCACCTCACAGCAATTTCAGAGAGCTGAGTTTTGAAGCCCCAGTGCCTGGCAGCTCTGCTGGTACTTGTGGTGCCAGCTGGAGCATCCAAGCCCAGGACAGAGCCTCAAAGCTGTTAAGCCTCCTCTGCTGAGGCAGAAGAAGCTGTGACTCCAGCAGCTTCACTTCTTTTTCCACCTCAATCTGTTCAGCTGCATTAACAGGAGTTGCTGTGAGTTAATACAGCATTACTGGGAGGAGAAATAAAATAAGACAGAGAGAAGTGAGGCAGAGGGACAGAAGACAGGCTGTATCACACCTTATTTGGACTGGCCACAGGCTCACAAAACACTTCTCCAGAGCCAGAAGCCTGCTTTTGTTCATGCAGGAGGATGAGGATGGGCACAGGTAGGACCAAGGTCTGAGAACTGATGGAGGCACCAACAGGGCCAGGATGCCTGTGTTTCACAAAATATGAAGCAGAAAACTCTCTTGCTCAGGTTCACTGAGCTCTTGAGTTATACCATGAACTTGATCTCCTCATCCCAGCTGCAGGAACTCCTCCAGCCCCCAAACCAAACAGAGCTTCCAAAATGGGTTTCACAACTCCTAGAACATGGCAACATCTGCAGGCAGGAAAATTCAGCAGAGTTTACCAGCCCAAGCCACTGAATGCAAATTCATTCGAGCAGAGACAGAACAGCCAAGCAGTCAGAGGAGCCTGGAGTGGCTGGCAAAGGGTCTCAAGTGAGATCAGTCACCAGGGAGCTGGGCTGCTCTCGGTGTATATCCTCTGAAAGGCCTGTCCATGCAATCCCTGGTGAGCAAACACTCTTACTTGCTCCATTTCCCACCAAGAGGTGCACTGTGTGCTCGCAGGTGCCAAGGAAATCATAAAACCTGTGAAAGTGCCTTTGCACAGAGCAGCACTCACCAGTGTCAGCTCGGGGACTGGTCCTTCAGCTCCTGGTGTGGCCGTGCCTGGCACACACAGTGCTGGCACAGCCTGTCCCCAGCAGCACTGCTGAGAGCCACTTCCCCACCCACTGTGTAAACCTGTAAATTATGCACCAGCGTTCTCTCAAACAATTCTCCCTTGTCCCTTTTCTCCACCACTTCAAGAGAGATGGAGGAAGATGGTGAGAAGGAACAGGAGGCAGCTCGCTCGAGACTCCCCATGGGATGAGTAGAAGAACAGCAACCAAGAGGGGCCAGCAGCAAGCTTTGGGTTTTGCTTGCCCCTGGCACTCTGAATTAGAATGTATCCTACATCCCAGACCTGCTACAGCACCTCTATGCATTTTCTCTGGCTCTCATTTCAGTCCTCACACCTCTGATCTTCATCTTTGCTCTGTGTGCTGAATGCCAAATGGAGAAGTAGAGGTTCCCCTTGGTGGCTTGGCAGACCTAGAAACAGAGGAGCTGCCCACGGAGATGGGCAGCCATGGAAGTTGTCCTGGGCCACCTCTGGGCTCATCACCCTCCATCAGCAGGAGACCAGGCTCTGGTAAATCTCTGTGATCATTTGTTCCTTTGAGTTTTGAAAGCAGAATGCCTAATCATGGCCAAAATCAGGAAAGAGCTGCTGCTGCAAATTACACAGCGCCACAGGTAATTTCTGATTAGCTCACTCTTCCTCTCCTGGTGCATCCTCAGTTTCCATAGCAGCTAAGTCCTAAGTAAAATGGAAACATCTGGTTCAAGCGCATGTAAAGATTCCCTGGGGAAAAAAACCTGCTGGATGGCAGCAAACACAGAAAACAGCCCTTGTGAAAGACAGAGGCATCAGGAGCTGGGAGCCTGGTTAGGACAGGATGGATGGCATGTGGGAGAAGGCAGCAAGGGGCACATGATGGGAGACAAGGATTCTGGGGAGCAGGAGGGGATGTAGGGAGGAGAGTGGGGCTGTGGGAAAACAAGATGCTTGTGAAAAACAGGTACTGAGGAGGCTGAGCAAAACAAAAATATGTTGTCAGGGTAGACAAGGGGAAGAGTAGGAAAAAGAGGCTTCAAGGTGGGAACACTGCCTCAACCATAAATGCTGCCTGATGGTGACACACAATGACAGTGCCTTTGATTCCACAGAGAGACGCTCAGGGGTGGGGAGGAGCACATGGATCCATGCACAGACCCTGACCAAAGCCACCAGCTCAGAAGCAAGACCACCTACAGTGGATAAGCCAACATGTGCTCTGGGGGAATGGTTTGTAGAGGCTCCTGTCAAGGGAAGGGGCTGAGATGCTGCCAACTCAGCTCGCTCTGCCTGAGCTTTGCAGAGTGATGGATCTGGCCCAGCCGTTCGCTCCAGCACAGACAAATAGCAAAAAATCAATGGAGCTGCAGCGAGACACCGCAGCTCTTGTCAGGAGCTGAGCAGGGAGAGCAGCCACGGCGCCATCCGCCACTGCCGCCCCTGCGTCGGCTCCTTCGGCTGCCGGACAGCCAGGCCGGGCGTCCCCGAGGAGAGCTTGAGGCAGTTGTGTGGAACAACAGCCCACGTTGGTAAAACCTCAGGGGAAACACGACTCTGAGGTGGAACTGAAGCGCTTAGACAGGATCAGAGGATCAGAGCCAGGCGTTGCTGCTTGGCCGCACGGCTCATCCCACCTTCAGCCTCCGGATCGCGCCCCCGGCTCACCCACGAGAACCTCGCAACCGCCTGGGAATAGCAGGGCAGCAAAATGCAAAGCAAATGCCAAAAAGCAGCTGGGAAAGGGGGTTGAAATTATACGGTCCTGCACGCCTGGGAATTTGCTTCCCAGCAGTCACACCCACACAGTTCTGCTGAGGGTTTGCTTACCAATTAACAAGGCCACCAATTAATACTTCATGTGTTTTCCTGCTCATTTGCACTATTTACAATCCTCCTTTGAAGCAACCTGTAAGAATTGCCTGAAAAATTCTCAAAACATGGCCAGACAAGCATATTCAATGTGCAGTGTGAGTGCCCCATTCAGGAACTCCATGATCCTTGTGCGTCCCTTCCAACAGAGAGTATTCCCTGATTCTATAAATCTCTAAGCACAACAACCCCAACCTGGCACCTACAGCCAGTCCTCCACAGGACCAAAACCATCAGCTCCTCTTCCAGACCACCAGGATGGATGCTCCTCCACCAAAGTCACCAAGTCCTGTGTTGAGTCACATCTTTTTGGTGCATTTCACCTTCTCCTGGCAACAGAATGAGCCACCGACCCCTCCCCAGCCACTCACAAAGAGTGCTGTGCCCTTCCCAAAATATTTCTGGTAAGGTTTGGCACTTACCTTTGGGTGAGATGTGTCTCCAGGTGATTGTTGGGTCTGGCCTGCCCGTGGCTATGCAGGTGAGGCTGACATTGCCGCCCTCGTTGATGGAGATGTCAGAAGAGATCTCGGTGATTTTTGGAGACACTGCAATGATGCAAAGAGGATTAGGAAAATGAAACTGGTTCTGCTTCAACTCAAATCTTAGACTGTGGGTGAAGGAGGCTGAATTTCCATCCTCCCTCTGCTTTGGCAATTTTTGCAGTAGCCCATCAGTCTCATCTGACTTGGCAGGAACAAACAGGGAAAAGAGGGGGCAGAGAAGACACAGCTGAAGTGGGAAGAAACTGTAGCCAGAGGGGATTCAGTCATTTTAGGGAAGCTCGAGAAACTCCTCCGTGGTGTGAGACAGTACTTCTTCCTACCCCACTTCCAGCATTCCTTGTGTAGCCATGACAAACCCTTCCCAGCAGAGCTGCATCTTCCCCAAGAAAACACGAGTCACCCCCTTCAAACTCCTGCAGCTTTTCCTGCAGCTGTGCAGGCTCTCTGCCAGGCCCTTGTGTACAGGAGCACCAAGAGGAGCTGGGCATGAAGAGAGAGTCTGCTGAGGAGCCTCTAAGGCTGACCACCCTGCAAAAGGAGGGAAATTTCGTGGGGATGAAAGCCACCCCCCTGCATTGGCACTGCCACCCAGAGCACTCAGGAGTGAGTCGGATACGGGGGGTCCAGGCCCCAGGAGGGGACACAGGTACAGGATGGGGGTGGTGAGGAGGGGGCTGGGAAGGATGAGGAGCAAGCAGGGAGCATTCAGCTCCTGCTGCTGCATGAGCAGAGGACACCATGTGGCTGCTGGGGAGGGCTGGGAGATCTTCTGGTGGGGATGTAGGAGGGAAAACCATCAGCTGCTGTTATCCGCCTGCACCTGCAGAATATAATAAAGACTGTCGCCTTCCCAGGTTTATTTCCAGGCTTTCTCCAGAGCCTAGCAGGCACTGGAACCCCGCTGCAGCGCTTTGCAGGAGAGCCACAAATCACCTGCACCTTCCACCCTTGCTGGGAGAGCCAGATTCATCACCCCACTTAGGGCTGCAGCCCAACGCCCCAAATCCTGACTTGGACCCCACTCCTGAGCCTCCCTTCCCTGCCTCTCCCCAGCTCCCACACCTTCCCGGGCTGCGCCAAGCCGGAATGACTGCAATGGCCTTGCACGCAATGCCTCTGCTGCGCAGGTAAGTAATTTATTGATCCGTAAAGCACTCCAAGACGCTCTGGAAGGGATTATGTCATGCCAGTGCCGTGCAATAAAATAAAAAATGATGGATTTTTTGTGAACATGATGGTGATTTAGGGTTTGTAGTTGGAAGTGTAGTTAAAGTACATTTTAAGTGGAAATCAAGGTGGGTAATGAATTATTCTCTGTTTTGAAGGGCTTCTGGGAGTTCATTTTTTTGCTGCTCTGGGCATGATGGCTAATCTGCTAATCATGCACTGAAGAACAACTCTGGATCAGCTGCTCCCAAACAGAGGGGGCTCTGGGGCAGGACAATGGAGGGCACAAAGACAACACCTAAAGAAATATTAATATGCTTCAGTGTCACTAGGGGGACAGCACATTCCTCATGGGACCACTCAGAGCTGGGAATGCTCTGCCCATGGCCAGGTCCGTTGAGGAGATGCAATTAATTACAACATCATCATGATTGCCCCACTGTGTTCCTGGTGAGGTTGGGACTGCCAGCCAGGAAATCCATGTGTGCTCTAAAAACACAGAGCGTGTGGTCTCCACAACAAAAATAGGCCAAGGGGGTATTACCATTGTCATTTTGGAGAGGTGGGAAGAGCCAAGCAGAGGCGCAGTGATCGCCCACCTTTGCCTGGGAAGCAGCAAGAGCTTCCAGCTCTAAGTCCTGAAAAAATGAAAGCAGTATCCATCATCTTTAATGCGCTCTTTGCTGCATCACAGAGGAACCTTTCTGATGTTTTTAACTGCTGAATCCACATCGACCCAATTCAGCTTGTTTTGCAGAGGCTTTAAAAAAAAACAAGTCAGACTTTACACTGCTACTCTGGGACTGCACAGACCCACTTGAACCCACCCAGGTGAGAGACAAAAATCAACTGACCAGGTTATAAAACACAATTAAAACAATTTAAACTTGGGTTTGATTGATAGGACAAAGGGGAATGGCTTTAAACTGAGGAGGGTTGATTTAGAACAGGTATAAGAAGTTTGTCACAACTGAGTGTGGTGAGGCCCTGGCCAAGGTTGCTCAGAGAAGCTGTGGCTGGCCCATCCCTGGAACTGTTCAAGGCCAGGCTGGACAGGGCTTGGAGCAGCCTGGGATAGTGGAAGGTGTCCCTGCCCAGGGCAGGGGATGGAATTAGAGGGTCTTTGAGGTCCTTTTCAACTCTAACCTTTCCACAATTCTGTAAAAAGCAGCTCGAACTGCTCATGCAACAGGCGAAAAGTTCACCATACTCTGGCAAGCTCAGGACACTTTCAGGGAGATGCAATTTACTGTGCCCCATCTGGAATGAGAGGAGGCAAGAACATCTGGGAAGCAAACCAGAGAAACGTCACTGAAGCTGTTAACTAAGTCTGGAATTGTCTATGCAGTGGTAGGATTTAACACGGTGGTTATTGTATGCTAATTAAATATTTGAATATTTTACTGCACAAACTATTCCAAATGCCTTTCTAGAGACACAACAGGTGTGTTGTAAGGCTTTTACCAGACTAGGGAGGGAAATCTTAATAAATAAATGATCCAAGTATATATTTAATATTATTTAACAGCCACTGGCACTTCCACTCCCTCTGCATTAAAGGACTTTCACCAGCACTTGGCATTTCTGCAGCAGTGGGGCAGAGGAGACATTTCCTCTGCCGAAAGCAGGACGCAGATGGAGCTGTGGCCCTTTGGGAATGAATAAATAAATAAAGCTAAGTAAATGCAGGCTTCCCAGGCGGGAACCCTCTCCTTGCGGGCAGTCCTTTTGTGTTCAGCATCTCTCTTGCTCGGAAGTGATTAAACATGGCAGTGTTGGCCAAGCTGCTCCGGTGACACTGCACAGATTTCCCCACAGGCAGGCTGGTGCTTTATTGATCCAACTCTTTATTTTTTCCCCCTTCATCTTTGCCACAGTTCTGGGGAAGGTCTCTGGGTGCTCTCAGCCCCCTGCAGGTGCCCAGGGCATGCCCCTAGCTTGCCCCAACGTGGTGCCCACTCGCACAAAAGGAGTCCCCAGGACAGAAAGCAGCTTGCTTAAATATTTAACCAAAGCATATGGTGAGCTCCACGTTTGAGGGTGTTCAGGCAGGTGATAGATGTCTTTCCAGATCCAAGCATATGTGCCTGCCGACACACATCTATTCCCTGGCGCACAGACACCCTCCTGCCACTGGCACAGACGATATCCCTGCTCTGCTTTCACCTCCAAACACCCGCTCCCGAGCCAGCACAGGTGTGCAGCTCACAGATCCCATGCCTGTATCTCACAGCAGTGCTGCACACAGATCTTCACATTCTGGGAATGTGGTGGGGCTCCCTGGGCATTTCTGCCACCTCCTCTGCTGCCTCTCCCATGGCACCCACTGCAGTACTGAGGCTTTCCCTGATTATTCCTCCAGCTGCCTTTTATAGCTCATCCAAAACTGCATAAACATCACCAGCTTGGCCTCCTTGCTTGGGCCCTGCCACCTCCATTTCCATCATCATCACCTCCCCACCCACCTTCCTGGCATGTACTGACTGTGCTGCTTGCCCGGGCTGTCCTCCCCCTGACCCTGTGCCCCCACCTCTGTCTCCTGACACCCCAGCACCCCAATTTCAGCCACGCATCAGGCTGAGTGGAGGGTGCATCTGGAACAACCTCTCCACCTCAGACTGGCAACTGACTTCAAATCAAGTTGCCTATTCCTTCTTCAAAGAGCAATTGCATTTTTTTCCTTAAGCACCCCCTTTCTACCCAGTTTTGGGAGCCAAGCAAGTAGTGCAGAAAATACAGCTGTGACCTTTCCAGACCAGCACACCCCTTCTGGTGTGGGAGTGAGGCAGAGCAGGCGCTTGCCCCAGCCAAGGGGTCTCAGCCCCTGGCACAGCCTGGGAGAGAGTGGCTGTCCTGGTAAGCCCAGTCCTGCCTCCCCTTCATAAAACATGCAAACCTCCATCTTCCAGCACGAGCAACATCTGCTCCAGATCAAAGGAAACAACAAAGAACAACTATAAAAGTGTCTGGAAGAAAGAAAAAGAGGGAGAGTCAGACTTGCATTCTGCAGGCGATCTGTGATGTGCACTGGCAGCTTCTTGAGCATCAGCCTGATGCTGCTCCTGCTTTTCATAACAGCTTCTTACTGCTGTCACACTCAGACTTCCCTGTGTTTTACAGAGTTTGCTGCCACAGGTCCTGCCACTGGGATTCAGTGAGGGGGAGTCCTGGCTGTCCTATCCCTGCTCACAGCAATGCTGAATCAAACCAAGCCCACCCTCTGGCAACCGAGGGTCTGCCAAAGGCAGGGACCCAACACCCAGCTCCAGGACTCCTCCAGGTTGTAACCAGAGCACTTTGTAGCTGCCAGGTCAGGAGAAGGTGCAGTGCTGGCTGCCACAGTGCCAGGCACCTCCGTGGTGCCTCCTCCCTCTTTTGTGTTCCAAAGCTTTCTGCCTTTAGGGAGCAAATTGAGAGCCCTGTGCCTTCAATTACAGGTGTATTATAATGGGCTTTTAAATCAGTTTGTGCTACTCTAACACAATTATAGTTAAGAGAAAAGCAGAGAGGGCTTTGTCTTTCTGTCATATCATACTTCTATCATTTCATCCTTCCTTCATATCAACCTTCCATCATATCAGGAGCTGTTTTGAGCCTGTCCAAAGGTGTGAGGAAGGGCAGACACAGCCTCAGAGCCTGCTCAGTCACAAAGGTTTGTACACAAACCCCTTGTGGGTGCCTATCCTGCTTCCGAGGGCTGCCTGGACCCTGGGTTGGCACCACCACCCCTTTCCCAGGTTCAGCACAGCTTCACTGAGCGACTGATCCCCCTCTTCACAAACCTGGCAGCAGCCAAAGCCATGAAGAAAGAAGGCTGGAAACAAAGAGAACATACATAACGACCTTAATAAGCAATTAATAAATAACTAATGACAATTGCTCGTTCTAAAGCGAGGCGTAATGAGATGTGTCATACGGCACCGAAATGTGTCTAAATGATTTCCCAAACAGGTAACGGCTCCTGTTGCAGGGAAGCTTGGAGGACACGAGATTTTTTACGCCCGTCTCTGCAGCAGGTTATACAGCACAGCATCATAATAACTCAGAGGAGGAGGGGGAAACAAGACGTTCCCAATCATTCATTAGTAAAGTATTTGTGAACGCGGGTATAATTCACCGCATAAACAGCAGGGTTTCTGCAGACAAACTTTATAGCTAAGTGCCAAAAGGGAGCCCAATCTGATTCCACTTACGACAGCATAAATCAGCACTACTACTGCAGTCAACAAGGGATACACCACAATAAACGTGGCACAATAGGAGAGTTGGGGCCCAAGCACAAGGATTTTTCCCTGATTTCTGGATGGGTCCAGGTCACGAGCCTGGATCAAGAGCAGCTCCCTAAGGAATCAGGGTGCTGCCTCACTAGATTCACTCCCCTGCTTTCAAGATTTTGAAGGGATCTGCATCATTTTTCCTAGCCAAAAAAAGTGAAGAAAATGCCTAACACCAAGCCCCATGTCTGTGGGGAATCAAACCAGAGTTTCTTTGCATGGCTATTAATAAGCAGCTTTAAGAGGAGGCAGAATCCCTCCCTCAGGTTTGGGAGAGTTCTGTGTTCATGTCACAACGACTGAAGGAAGATGTGGCACTGCTGTGGACTTCGTTGCCTTCTTTAAAATGAGTCTAATGATGCTGAGTGAAAAGAAAACAAGAAGAAAGATACAAAAGCGAAGTTTTTCCATTATTATCCATGAAGAAATGCAGCCAAACAAGGAGTGTTTGGCAGTTCAGCTCCCTGTCTAGACAGATCTCATTTTCAACTCCACACACGCTGCATGGATCTAGTTTCCAGTTTTTGCACCCCGAGCCACCTGGGATTCCCCCTGTAAGCCAAGCAACGCCTCATGAAAGGCAGAAAATTGAAGGATCTCGAATCCTTAAGACACCTGCACCATTTTTCCAGCATTATTGACACCTCTCCTCAAGACACGACAGCCTCTCTCACAACTGCCTCCAGGGTGACCATCAAAGTGACAGTCACACCCTGCTCAGGGGACGCAGGGTCCCCAGCTCCTTCGTTCCACTGGGTATCAGTGAAATCTCCATCAGCCCTTGGGAAAATCCCTGTGTGGGGACGAGCCAGAGCGTGCTGACAGCACCCCAGAAAGTTTGAACACGACTTGTGGTTAATACAAAGCTTGTCAAACCCATCACCTCGAAATGCTGAATGTCTTTATTAGATTCCTTTATCTCCCCCCAAGATCGGAGGGACACGGCGAGATGATTCTCGGCGGAGATGTCATCATCCAGAAACTAATTAAAGGCTGCGCGGGAAGTCGGGCCACGCACACTCTGGAGAACAAAACGCATTAGCAACCCGAGTCGGGGAAAATATTACAAGTGAACTTCAGATCAGAAAGGGCGAGTGAGGGATTTCACAGCAGCTCTCCTCTCCCCATCCTTCCCCACACTCATCCCTACATTCCGTCATCCTCGATAGGTGATCCCAGCTCGGGGCCAATTAGGACCAGCCTGGGACGTGGGGGACGCAGGCCAGCAGGGGACCCTTTCCTCCACCCTGGGAGAAAAGCATGATTTGTGGAATTTCCTTTATTTTTAATCATTGAAAAGCATCCTTGCTGTGGGTCAATAAGTGCAGAGAAGGATGGATGGATGCTGGCTCTGCCAGAGTGCTCCTGGCAAAACCCTTGGTCTCGTTTGGTCTCATCTCTCCATCAATGTAATGACAAGAATTTCTCATCCTTGCAGGCTCATGAAAAAGAAAACAACATATGAAATTATGAGATACCCAGAACCTATGGCCACAGGAACTGGACGTGGGGGGCATTTCTCCATGGGGACAGATGCACAGATCTAGTTTAGGACATGTGTCTCAAGTGGATGTACCTGCAAACAGTCCTTCCCAGTCAACCTGGAATCTCCTGTTCCAACGGACAGCAAATATCCGTGATATTGCTCATCTGATCCATCAACACACACTATCCTGCTAAATTCTGAACAAACCTCCAGTTCCCCTCCCCAAACCAGCCAGAGTAGCTGTGCCCCACCCTCCTGCTCCCCACTCTGCTCCTGCAGAGCAGGGGGGCCTCTCCCTGTCCCCTCCAGCTCTCTGTCCATGCAGAGTGGGCATCATGCCAAGGGCTGAGCTCGCCAAACCGCCCCTGTGCCACTTTACTCCTCAAAAGGGACCTGACAGGAACAAAGGAGCTCAAACATCCTTTCCAAAGATAAATCAGATGCTCTAATGCAGCCTGCATCTCCAATGAATATAGGGCAGGTGTCTCTGAAGTGAAGTATTAGTTAAAATGATGCTCTTTAAATTACATTTCGGCTATTTCAGGCAGACAGGTTGTGTGTGGGTTGGGCTGGGTTTTTTTATGATCTATCTAGAGGCTTAAAAAGACACAGAGAGAAATAAATCTCCCTTCCATTAAAAACACACTACGCTCTTGCATATTTGTTCTTATCTCGGCGCTCTCGCTCTCGTGCTCCCTCTCCCCGGGCTGGAGCACAAAGTAAGTGTTTGTGATTACACTTCCACCCTGACACTCAGCTAATTCGAGGAGCTGCCAGCCCGTGCCCGGGCGGAGCGCGCGGCTCGCCCGCCCTCGCAGGAGGACGAGCTGTGCTTCCCCAAATGCCTCTCTGGACCTGGTGCCTTTACTTCAAAAACCATTGAGATTCGTGGTGTTAATGTAGAGCCATGCAAAAGTCCCAAGATTTGGTTGAATTTATTTATCATTTATTTATGTATCTTCTGAGTCTATCCATGCCCTTTTTGCCTCATTTATCTATTTACGTCCCTCCGTTGCCAGCACTGCCCCTTTCCTCCCATCCTTCCTGAGCTCCAGCTCTTCCAGGTGCCCCTCGTGCTCCAGACAGGGCTTTTACTTCTGCTTGGGCTTCTTCCCATCTTTGTCTTTGACTCCAGTTAAAAATTAATAGATCAGGCAGGGAGCACAGCCCTGTTATTGTCTGATTAGGTGGTCTGGAGGCTGCTACTCATGCCCAGACTCTGTTTGTCTGGGAGAACAGAGTGGGAGAACAAAGCTTGTGAAGTGGGAGAACAAAGTTCATGAAGCGCGAGGTCAGCAAGGTCCAGCAGTTCATAATGAACCACAGGTGAGGTGATCCATGCCTCCATGTGCTGCCACTCCCCCTACCCCCATGGGAACACATCTCTTGTGACTCATCCATCACTCCAATGGAGGCAGGTCTACCATCCCAAAGATGCCCTGATCCATTCCTTACTCTTCTTAGTCATTTCTTTACATCCCTGCTTTTTCAGGCTCTCCTTCTTGGGCTCCAAGAGCCCCCCAGCCTTCCTCACCCTTCCCATGGCATATTTCTGGTCCCTCATCCTATCCCAAGGCACATTCCTAGGTCAAATCACAGCTTCCCCAAGCCCAGGGGACCAACCCAAAGCCTGGCCAAAGGTGAGAGGAACAAGCAGGAGTGCAAATATCAACGATCCAGAGTCTGTGGGATGATGCTCACTGTCCTTCCCAAACCTTCAAATGTGGTTTATCCCTACCATCAAAACTCTGGGAGATAAGGGAGCGTTATTATTCCCACTTCACGGATGGAGAAATGGGAGCCAAAGATCAAATGGGCCAGAAGTGCCTGTTCAGATCAACGCTCTGCAGCACCTGCCTCTCAGGCTCTGTGGAGCTTGGAAAACCATGTTAAAAAGGCACAGGGAGAGTGAGGGTGGCTGCCAGGGCAGGTATTTCCATTGGGCTGCACGGAATGAGAGCTCCATAGTTAAGAATCAGTCATCAGGCCACTGAGACACAGCTGTATGTCCCTGTTCATAAAGGGGCAATTAAAATTCCAATCCCCAATTTCAACCCAACCAAGCAACATTTGAGAGAGCTAAAAGCAAAGGAAAAGGAGGGAGCGATGGTCCCACAAGGGAAGGATATTGATGTGCCTGGAGAACGCGGGGGCTGTTCTTTCCCATTAGGACTGCTCCTTCATTTCCTTTTTCTCCTAAACAAAGCCCTCGAGCCTTCTTCTCGGCCACACTCGTGCCTCCGAGAATGCCAGAAAAGCCACAGGGAATTATCCCCGCCAGAGCATCCTTAATTTCCCTATTTGTCTTCCTAATGCCCAGCCTCATCACCAGCACCATCTATTCCCCATGTGCTCCTACTTTACATGGATGGACTATTTTTACCCCATTCTCCCTATGCCTCTTTTTCCTCCCATTTAATAATTTTGGAGGCTTTTTATCCACACTTTCCTTTCCTTTCTTTCCTCTTTCCCTTTCATTTTTAATACCTGTGGTTCTCCGATTCAAAATCATTACTGTTTTTAACTTGACTCCAGCCTCTTAATTAAGTTACTTTCCATTATTTTTTATCTAGTCCATTTGTCTCCATCCCCCTCACCCTCCCTAATTCTCCCTTTCCTCCCCAAGGCAGGCTGGGTATGAAATCTTACATTTCCATTTGGCTAACAATCACTTTGAATTTTTAAATGCTATTAAATTGGATCACACCAGTCACTGGACCGGAGTTGTCGAGCTGTGATATTTACTCGCGCCAGTCAAAGGGAAATGAAATTGTGGCGGCGCGGGGGGGAGGCGATGGGGGAGCCCAGATTTATTCTGCCCGCGGTCCTCGCAAACAGGCACAATCCCCGCGGATTTCTGAGCGAGTTCAAAGGAAACTCTCACGCTCAACCATGAATGTATTGTAATGTCTTTAATAAATCAATTACTTGTTGGCAGGGAAGTGTCACTGCATCTCCAATCCTTGTAATCACCTCAGCCTTGCTGTGTTTTAAGTGCGGAAAGCCCACGGAGGTAGATGGGGAGCCAGGAGCGTTGTTGGTGTAGGGCAAAGCACAGAAAGCACCACTTTGTCTTGCCAGGAAAGGCCAAAATGTGCAGAAAGGATTTGCATCATGTAAAAACACACACACACACACACACAGTGACCCCCAGCTGCAGAATAAGGACACATGGTGCTGGAGGGACTGCGTGGGGCTCATCTTTCCCAGGGCAGCTCCTGGGATGCAGAACCTTGGAAGGAATGACCACAGCAGGTTCCTGGGAAAGGCCTATCCCAGGAAATCAGCCTGTGGTGATGGGAGCAGCCCCTGCTCCTTCCTGCCCAGTGCTGAGCAGGGCTATATTGCAAAGCAGTGCTTTCCCACTGGCCCAAGAGCCAGACAACCTTCTGCTGCACTAATTCAGACCCTGAGTTTTGTGCTTCTGCTCCAGGAGGGTACCATATTTCAATTTTACTAAAAGAGGCCTTTTCCACTCAAAAATTTCCTAAAGAGAGCGAGATTTGATTACAAAGCAGCCCTGGCCAAATCCAACCCCTCCTCCTCTCTCTGTGCCGACAACATCCTCCCCTCCACAACAACAATCATCTGAGCACAAACAGACAACAGAGCTTTTCAGAAAGTAATGAACTCCGGTCGGAGCCAAGGCAGGAAGGGTTTAATGTTCAGCGCAGAAAGCTTGGCGAGGCCATCAATTATATAGCCCTGCTGCTGAAGGAGTGAAAAAAAGAGAGTATTTCAGACAGACTCGGCCAAAAAGAAAAGATAGGGAAGGAAATCACTGTGAGAGAGATTTAATTTCACAAGCAGGGAGAAGTGTTTGCAAAAGAGGAAGAGGATCAAAGGCTGAAGCTCTCGGGCTGGCTGCGAGGAGGAGGGATTACAAGGACAGCAAACCATGGAGGAGACATCTCTGTTGATGCCTTGTGTCAATGCTGGGCCAGGTAAGCAGAGCCTGGGGCACAAACTGGGGAGTCTGTTGGCTGTGGGGGCCCAGTGGGCAGGAGACTTGGGCAGAGAGGAGGGTGGATTGAGACCTATTCATCTTATCTCACACAGGACAGCAAACCAGCATGGGGTCTGTGGCCTCATCCCAAATCCTACCCAGGAAATTATACAAAAAGGAGAGCTGAAATCTTTTGGGCATCTCTACTACTGGGACCAGTAAGCCAGAAATGAAAAATCACAGAATCCCAGAATGGTTTGGGGGGAAAGAGACCTTAAAGCTCATCCCATTCCACCCCCTGCCATGGACAGGGATACCTGCCACTATCCCAGGCTGCTCCACGCCCCGTCCAGCCTGGCCTTGGACACTTCCAGGAATGGGGCAGCCACAGCTTCTCTGGGAACCCTGTGCCAGAGCCTCAGCACCCTCACAGGGCACAATTCCTTCTGGATGAGGGTATGGATCCACCTAAAACAAGAAGCTCTGCCCACCCTGTCCCCTGCACACAGTGGGGCCATGCTGATCCCTTCCAGAGATCCAGTCATAGACTAAGGAACAAATTCACCTCCTTTCTGGAGGACAAAGGAGGTTTCATTGCTGTCTCACAGCAGGCATGGAAAACCCAAACCAGAAATATTTCAAGATGACATTTCAATATCTTATTTGAACAACCACATTTCCACATCTTTTACAAAGATCCTTGCTTTTTTGTCTTCCACTTCCTGCTTCACCTTGTCTTTCTAAATCTCTTTCTTCTCCATTGCATCACCAGAACAGAAAGGAAAACAAAATCCTATCTCTCCCCATGTTTCAATGCAGCTCCTTCTTCCCATTTTCCCCCTCTCCTTCAAAACCCAAGCAAGAACAGTGTGAAAAAAACCCACATTTTCCACCCAGTTTCCCCCTTTATTGTCCCAGTGACCTCCCCCCAGCCTGTCCTCAAGCCTGGAGATATTTGCTGGAGGTTCTTTAGCCCTCGTAGGTGGCAGGGCCGGGCAGCTTTTTGGCAGCTGTTCCCTTGGCCTCTCCTTTATCTCCAGCATTGTGTTCACATCTGCTTCCCCCTCTGCCTCTTTCCCTGCTGCTGGGAGTCTGCTTTTAAATCACTGCTCAGCACAGCAGCTGCCAGGCACAGGTTCCATGCCCCGTTTGGATGGGGGATCCAAAAGCCGTTTGCAAACCTCCCTCTGCCTTTTTTCTTCTCTAATTTTCTTAATTTTTTTTTGTTTTTAATCCTCCTGAACCTGCCGGTGCTGCCACACTGCTTTCCCCTCCTCCCTTTTGGCTGCAGAGCTCTCTTGGCTCTGGAAGTATGTTCAGACACCTGGTTGCTGGCAGCATGGGGTTTGGCAGCAGCTGCAGTGTGCAGCTCTCTGATAGGGAATGGGAGGAGAGCAGGGATCACAGTGGGGGTCAGAGCTACCCACCGTGGCTATCAAGGAAGTGCTGGTGGCCACTTGCACTGCTCCTGGCTTGTTGGTGGCTTTCTACCATGCACATTCATCTGGCTTTGCCTGCAGCTTTGGCCAAGGACATTTTTGGTTTTGCGGAGGATTTGTAGGGTAAAATAACACAGATTTGTGCAGCATCACTCCGGAGCTGGGAACTCATTTAGGACATGGCACTGCCATCTGTGGCTCCCGTCCTCAGCAGAGTCCTGCTCCCAAGCAGGGCAATTTTGGCAGAGCAAGGCAGCAAACCCTAGGGAGCAGAGCCAGGCACGTGGAAGGCTGGATGCCTCACTGCCACCCTGCCCACGCAGTGGCTCCAGGCTAAATTCCCATTCCAGATTGCAATTTCTCTGAACTACCAAAAAAAGAGAGGGCTATATCCTTCCGGCAGCCAGTAATGTACAAAATTCCCTGAAAAAACTTGGCTGATTCCTCCCCAACCTCCTTTCACTCAAGATCTGTGCAGGATTGCAGGCCAGGATCCCCATGGATGCCACCTTCATGGCAAAGACTACACCAAACAGACAAAAATCCCTTGGGAAGAGCCCTTTGCTTCATCCTCTGACTCCCCAAGCCTCTGCAACAGGTTTTTGCTTCTGGACTCGCCTCCAGAGAGACTGGCCAGAAAAATCAGTTCTAAAGGCCAAAAAGAAGAGCCAGATTAAAGTATCAACTCTGAATTTATGCTCAGGACTTAAGGTTTAATAATGCAACAGAAAATCAATATTTAATAAAGCAAATGATGGAGAAAAACAGTGAATGGGAGATGAGCTGCTGCTCATGTTTTCAAACATGTAACCCCCAGAGGAGCAGGGTTGGCAGGATGGATGTGGAACCAGATTGCCACAAAGAGCTGGCACACAGGATGCCCCAGGTCCCAGTGATTCCAGCTCCGGTGTCAAGGGGAGCTCACAGGTCTTTTATTAAAGGACAAACAAGGAATTACTGCGGTGGTCAGAATCCAAACACTCATGGAGAGAGATCAAATGCTGAGGCACGAGAGGAGCTGAGCAGCTGCTGCACTGAGCAGGCCCAGATTGGGGCTGGGCTGGAGGAACGCAGGCAGGCAGCAACACCCCCAGATTCAGGTGCCAAAGAGCTGTCTGGGGATGGAGATCTGAGAAGCTGGGAGGGAGCACAAGGGCTAAAAGCAGAGGGAAAATTCCTGTCTGCTGAACAGGAGAGGAGGTGGAGAGTTCAGGTGGGCAAGTGGGCAATTGGGGCACTAAGCACAGCTGGCAGGTGGGGTGGCACAGCAAATGTGCATCCCTGAGCACAGCAAGCACAACATCCTGGGCATGGCAGGAGTGCATCCCTGGGAATGGCAAACCTGCATCCCTGGGCACAAACCATACATCCCTGGGCAAAGCAAACCTGCATCCCTGAGCATGGCAGGAATGCATCTCTGGGCATGACAATTGTGCATCCCTGGGTATAGCAAGCGACATCCCTGGGGACAGCAAGAGTGCATCCCTGACCATGGCAAACCTGCATCCCTGGGCACATCAAGAGTGCATCCCTGGGCACAACAAACCTGCATCTCTTGGCACAAAGAGCACATCCCTGAGCACAGCAAGAGCTCATACCCGGGCAAAACAATCACGGATCACTGGACACAGAAAGTGTGCGTCCCTGGGTATGACAAGCATAAATCCCTGGGCACATCCCTCAGCCAAAAGCACACATCCCTGGGCATGGCAAGTGTGCATCCCCAGGAGTGCTGGGTCTGGGCAGGATGAGGGAAGCTCTGCGATGCTCGGGACAGATCAGCAGCTCTGCCTCCCTCCCCTGGAGGCTGGAGAAAACTGCAGCGAGCCCCTGCATGGCACAGAGATGTCACCTGCGCCTTGTCCCCCCACTGCCTTTCCAGCCCTGATACAATGCTGCCAGCTGGGAAAGGAGGAATTTTGCCCATACCCATGCCAGCGGTGGCAGGTGCTTCTTGGGGTACATGGCTTAGGGTGCACAAAGATCTGTGCCCCACCTCACAAAGTCTGGGGACTCTGGATAAATCCTCTAGGCAAAGGAGACTCTCACTTGCACAGGAATCAGTGCCCTTGGATGAAACCCCTCCTCTGGCACACTGCGTGTGCTGGGTTGTCTGTCTGGCCCTGCAGCACGGCAGTAATTTGTAGCTTGTGCTGGGATCCTTCACATTGAAAGATGACATATAAATATAAAACGTTATCACTCCATAACAGCCACATGCTATAAAACGCCAGGCAGAAGGATCTGGAACTAGATGGAGGCAGTGCTTTAAATCCTTCCCTGCAGAGTTACTGCCGCTAAAACAACAGACCTGCTCCAAAGAGCTCCAGCAACGGAGGGAGAAGAGGACAGACCCCGATAAAAACACCACAATTGAGGAATTAGATGAATAAGTGATGGGATTACAGCATGACCTCCCCATGTTGACAGCCCCAGGGTAGCAGCAGCACCGGCGCACCGGTGACGTCTCCTCCCATTCATTCCCTGCTGTGATTTTCAGCGGATGCTCCGTGTTCCTGTAGTAACAACAAAGCGGCGGTACCAGTGTTACACTACAGCGGGCTGACTCCGCTCCCGCGGTTACGATAACAATGCTGTTACTGTAGTAACATTACAGAGCTGAGGTCTCACTGTTCTACCCTTAATTTTATTGTCGTAAGATTAAATTGCAATAATGTTATTGAGCTGCCATTAGTGTTGCCATGGCAACAATAACATTAAGGTAGCGATATCGCATTACAGTGGTCCAACCGTTCCACCACAAATATTTTAATGTAGTAAAACAAAAGAGATTACTGCAGTAACATTAAACTGCAGTGACCTCATTAAACCCCCACTGGCTTTATCACAGCGCTCCTCTGGAAACCACACGCGGCAGTGGGAGATGCCCTACGCACATCCTGGGTGCTGCTGTGCCACCCCTTTGGCTGGTAAATCCATGGGGAAGAAAGTGGACTTGCTGCACATCTGGAGAGCCACACACAGCTCCAGTCCTCCCTGCCTGGAGAGCTGCCGGCACGGCGTGCCGCTGGCCTCCCGGATTCACCCGCTCCGCGGAAGGGATTAGCGGAGTCACTCTTGAATGGCTCTGGGTGAGGCGAGTGACCTCTTCCTGAAAGCCTTTGGAGAGGTTGGGTGAACGGGGCTGCTGGGAGCTCGCGTGCTCAGAAAGGCTCAAAGAGGAGCAGACTCTTGTTTTCTAGAAGAGGGGTGATGCGAGTGTGACCTCTGCAGCTCTGAGGGAGTAGCAGAGAGAGTTCCACTGAGCTCTCCTCGCTGCCACAAAAGTGCACACAGCTGAGCCAGGGAGGATGGGAATAGTGGAGCCATGGGGATGTCAGAGGTGGAAATGCCCTCAGCAGAGGCACAGGACATCTGGAGGGGACCACAAAAGAACTCTGTCAGTGCTGCTTGAGGGAACCCAGTGACAAACAGGACTACAGCATTAGCACTTCACTGGGGATACAAACAGGAATTAGCCACAGCCTGGGTATATGCGAGAAAGAAAAACAGGAAGGAAATGAAACCGGTCTGTGTGTCCTGTGAATCACTGGATCTTCCTTCTCCTCTGCTCCAGTCTCCTGCCAATTATTCCTCCTTGGGAACAGGATACATCCTCCCATGACTCTGGCAGTGCCTGGCCCACTTCATTGCTGGGGTGCCAGGCAAGCCTGGAGGGGAATGGTTTGAAATTGAAAAAGTTTGATTTAGAGTAGATACAAGGAAGACATTTTTTAAAATGAGGCTGGTGGGGTCCTGGCCAAGGCTGCTCAGAGAAGCTGTGGCTGTCCCATCCCTGGAAGTGTCCAAGGCCAGGTTGGACAGGGTTTGGAGCAACTTGGCCTAGTGGAAGGTGTCCCTGTCCATGGCAGGGGATGGAACTAGGGGGTCTTTAAAGTCCCTTCCTACCCAAACCACTCTGGGAGTCTATTACTTGCCTTCATCCCAAACTCTCTATTACCAAGTTGCCCTCCTTCTAACAATGTTAACTCACTCAAGCACTGTTCACCTCTCCACCCCTCCCTCTCTTTACACCAGCGGGCTCATCCACAAGCTCCAGGAAGGAGCAGCATGGTGGGACACACCCCCAGTGGATGCAGCATGCCTGGCTCCCTCCAGCAGCAGCAGGGACATGAAACTGGGGCAGCCTGAAGCTGCAGCAAGGGCAGAATGTGAGCCCAGAGCAAACTCTTCCACAGTACAGACTCTGGAGTCTCTTTTCCCTCCCTGCTCCCACCCCACGATATAATTGCTAATTAATAATAACGTTTAGCTCTCAGATAGCGCGTTCCATCTTCAAAGACCTCTGTCGACATTAATGAATTAATCCTCATCAACCCCCCTGTGAAGTAGGTGACAATTATTATCTCTGCCTCACAGATGTTAAACTGATTTGCAAAGAGGTCAAGTGACTTTGGGGAGGCTGGAGGGAGCCTGGCCGGGCATGAGGCCACTCCACAGGGGAACATGGACAAGTACATCCCAGAGAAGCAAGGGCTGGGATCCGAGGGTGTGGGGGAGATGGAGAGATCCAGGGGCAGTAATGGATGTGGGACCTGCAGAGATGCTCCCTGAGGGCAGAGCAAAACGAGGATAAAGAGCCAAAAACTAGGCCAGTGCGTGAGAGCGTGTGGGAGACCTTCAGTCCTCCACAACAGCCCTGATACAAAAGGCAAGGATGCTTTGACAGAGGGACGGTGATCAGCAACAAAAGAGAGACAGGGAAAGAACACATCAGTCAAAGGAGCTGAGAGCACAGGCAAAGCGAGGGAGGATTTCCATTTCATGCCGCTGGTTTCCTCCCCTCCACCGCTTTGGGGAGGCTCTCCCAGCTCCCCCATGCCTTTTAGGAGTTATTATCTAAACCTGCTTTTGCTTCTAGAAGGAATAGCTGCTCCCACGGGGGGAAACGTGTGGACGCACCAGTAAATCCATGCCAGAAGCAGGGGGAGCATCTTGCCCAGTGTGAAATTCCAGCCCATGGCTTCAAACGTGACCAATGTCTGCACATCCTCTGCCACTGGTGGGCAAATCTCTCTTCCCTCCTTGCTCCCAGAACCGGGTATGTGCAATGGAGGCATTGGTGGCACAGGCTCAGCCTCACAGGTAAGGTGATGATGAGTACAGGGACTGAGCCTTCCTCCCAGCAAAGGCACTTTGCAGGCACCCAGGCAGCAAAACAGCAACAAAAAGTTCTCCTTGATGTCCCACGAGTGAAAGGGGCTTGTGGCATCAAAGGAAAATTAATTGGGCAGAGTTTGGTGGTTGAAACAAAGCCGGCTCGGGCACTGCAGCCCCACCGGTGGCTTTATCTAGCCGGCACAGACCTTGGCAGTGCTGCTCCCTGTGCGGACACAGGTGCCACCAGCAATGTCACCTCTGCCCCCCGCCACCTCCTGCCACCTGTGCCCACAGCCCCCCGACTCTGCCGCGCAGGTAATTAACTCCCAGACAAAGGCAGGGATTTGAAGATTAACCGGGGCTCCGAAAGGAGTGGGGAAAACTCATTTACACCAAACAAAAGGGGAGGGGTGATTAGTTTCTCCAGCGACAACAGCAAGAGCCAGATAGGGCCAGGGAAAGTGATAAAGAAGCAGGGAAAGCGCTAATATCCCCCCAGTTGCCTGCTTTTGCCTTTTTTTTTTTCCTTCTTTCTTTCTTTTTAAGCACTAAAATTCCACCATTTTCTATCATGCAAATTCGTGTGCCTAAGTGAGATTAAACTCTGGCAGGCTCCGTGCCTCCTTCCCCAAGTCCATTTCCCGCACTGAGATAAGGCCAACTTCCCTTAATGCATCTTACAAGGCAGTGGGAGTGTTTTGCAGGCACGCATTGGAGACGGCTTATTATCAATACAAATAACAGCTTTCCAGATATCGCCCTTCTCCTCCTACCTCGCCTCTCTCCTTTAAACCCAGGAACCCAGAGAACGGCTTAAATAGCTGAAATGTCCTGCAGGGAGCAGGGAGAAAGGGGAGACTGTGCTTGAGATGCTGCTGCAAGAAGTAGGACTTGCTAAGGAAACCAGAGTGGGATGCAGGAGAGGAGAGGAAGGAAAAGCATTGCTCCTCAGAGGTCAGTGGGACCTAAATCCTGTTTCTCACTCTGTGTTTCTGCCCCACTCCAAGTTCACAGCTTGCCTATTGCATGTGGGGCTTCCTTGGATTTTGTTTCTTTGGGATTTACTCCCAAAAACATCTCACTCTCCCCAAGGTCCAAGGCAGACTCCTGTAAACACAGGCAGTGCTGCTTTTTGGTGCTTTGTCTGGTCTTTGGTGCTTTGTCTGGTCTTATGGCAACTCCTCCTAAGAAGGAATGAGTACTGAAGGAGTGGGAGCACTTTCCAGACCCTGCAGATGACAGGGATGCTCCCTGAGCTGCTCATTTTAGCTCTGTCTGTAATCTGGGTGCATTTGCCCAGGAGAGATCCAGGTGCTAAGAATCTCCCTGTGCCTTTGGCAGCTCTGTTGTTGGCTGACATCAGCTTGGCACCACCAGCCTGACCCCATTTAGAGCAGTCCCCAAAATAGCAGGTCTGAACTTTGGTGCATTCGGTGCCAAGGGTCTGCTGTCTCATTCCTCAGCTCATTTGTCCCACATTAGCACAGAGGCACCGACCTGCTATTCCTGGATCAGCAGCAATCACCTTTTCCCTTTTGTACCAGGATTTCAAGACTGACAAGCGTTTCTGAAAGCCTGGCCAATGAGGAATGGTGGGAAAAACAGAGCTTGGATGGTTTCAGAAGGAAGGCAGCTAAGGGGCACCAGGATAACGACCTTCCCAAAAGCAAAAGGTTATTACAGAGGACACTGATCAATTGTTCCCCACATCCACTGGGAATAGGCTGAGAAAAACTCCACTTCATTTGCAACAAAGAAGGTTTAAGTTAGATATTAGCTATACATTTTCTAATTAAAAAGGTAGCAAAGCAGTAGAATAGATTGTCTGGGGAGACTGAAGAACCTGCTTTGTTAAAGATTTTCAAGAATAGCTTTCACATGTGCTTGGCAGCGAGGTCTCTGCCTGGTTGCAGGGGGACGGGATAAATTAGCTCTTGAGGTGCCTTTTCCCCACCTATTTTGGGATCTTGGCCATCCAATAGAGCCAACCTAGAAATAAATGTGCAGCTCACCCCTTGCTGCAGTGTGGGCAGCCTCAGTTCTGGGTGTTTCTACCTCATTCTCTCCTTGGGGGTCATTCCTGACCCTCGTACCCTGAAGGAACACCCTTCTCTCACCCCGACCCCTCTCCTGTTTTTTGCTCTCCCCCCTCCCATAGCTCTGCTTCCTTCCAGCAGCCCTTGGCCAAAACCACAGATGCCCTCCATCCAGGGCTGTTTCCCAGGGATATCCCCTAAACCTGGAGGGGAGGAGGGATACAGGCATGGGCTCAGAGTGTCTGGGCCTGGCTGATATGCACCCATCCTGCTTGCCTGGGGGAGCAGCAGGCTGCTGCAGTCCTGGCTGGAAGGGGGAGAGCTCCTTGCCCCCGGCAGCCAGTCCCTTTGGAGAGCACAGCCTGCCCCGGGGCACGATTTAATTGCATCCTGAGAGGCTGGAGTGCTCCTGCCTCCAGAGCCGTGCCCCCAGGCCCTTTCCTGGTGCAGTAAGGGGAAACTCAGGACCTGCTTAGAGCAACCTGCACACCTTCCTCTTCCTGGCTAAACCTGTTAAAAAGGAGACACCTCCTTTCCCACTTCCTCGAATCACCTCTCCTTTCCTATCAAGCTGCAGGAAGGGGCAAAATGTCCCAGGGCCATGTGCTGAACTTGGCACATCCCTGAAATCTGGTGCTGAGTGACCCTGCTCTCCTAGGAGGGGGAATAAGCACCACTTCCCATAAGCTGAATGTTGTTTTGGACAGGATTATTCCAGAATACATATTTACAGGGCTCATTTTCCAAGGCAGGAGAGTTAATCCTGGCACCACAGCCCAATTTTCATCGAGGTCATTAAGGCAGGTTTCCCTTTAATTGGACATGATAATTCACTTTCATGTCCTGCTCTGAGAAAGGGCTGGGTGAGCCAAAGAACAGCTTTTCAAATTAGGGGGCTTGCTCTCCAGAGCTGGAATTTCTGCTGGCAGCACGAGGATCTTCAGCACATTACAGGACTGAGCCCATCACTGAATCATCCAATACTTAACTGCTGCAAGGAGTTAAGCTCTGACCTTTTCCTGCAGTACCCAAATATCTCTTCCTAATGATACTGCAAGACACAGGAGGGACGGGTCTGGATGTCTGGTGATACAGGAAATTTAGGTCAGGAAATGGGAATCAGAAAAGAACAGCTAGAAATTGTCCTGCATCACCCCAGCATCTGATAGCGACTTCAGAACTTGCTGGTGATCGACTTTGGCTTAAGAAATTCAGGCAGGTAATAAGAGATTGCAAGATAAACAGCCAGAACTGGGGCTGGCAATGCATCCGCTTCCCCTCCGCGCTTAATGGAGATGGAGAAAGTCCGGCTCTGGTTAGTCAGCTTGATTGCTTGAAGAGGAAAAGGAAAATGAAAAGGGAGGGAAGAAGAAAAATAAAGGCCCTAAGTCTGGGTTTTTTCCCCACTTCTATTCATTAGGCTGTCAATAGCGCTCAGGCCTGGAATATCGATGGTGGATTAGCTCAACCCGACTCTGTGTACAAGAGCAATGCCTTTTTAACCCAGCTTGTTTCCAAATCAATACACCCATCAGCATTCGAAAATTAGCCCGAGACGAGATTCCAATACTCAAGCTGGTGTGTCATGTTAAGAGGGCTCCCAGCCAAATCACAGAAGAAGCAGCATGAAAAAAAACGGTTGCTAGCAAGGGATTAGAAATTTTCCATTAATCTTCCCCCAGGCTAAGAGCTCATCAGGCTCCATGTGTCCCTCCAAGAGGCTCCCCCTTGTCCAGCTCTTGCCCAAGCACATGGGCACAGGATCAATCTTCCATGAATGTCCATCTGCTTGACCATCACATGTGGCCATGCGTGTCTGTCCCCTCTCATGAAGTCATGTGTGCTCATACACTTGCTGAAGAGCACATGTAGGCACCCACTTAGCCACCAAAAGTGCTCCAGCACTTTATGCTGGTCTTTCTCCTCCTCTTCCTCCTCCAGAAGTATGGAATTTCAACACACAAATACATATTGTTGCTAGGCATACACACACTCCCACAAAACACACAAATCTGCCAGCTCTCTCTTTTCCCCCAGCACAAGTTTTACTTCAAGCACTGCCTCCAGCTTGGAAAACAAAAAAACATCAAAAACAACAACAACAAACAGCACTGCGGGCTTGCCAGCGACTGTGTTGGGAGGCAGAGCTGCCTGTATCAGAACCCTGGGATTATGTCAGCAAAGCTGGTTAAAACCAAGCCTGACAGAGTTCAAGAAGCATTTGGAGAATTCCCTCAGACACATGGTGTGACTCTTGGGGATAGCGCTGTGCAGGGCCAGGAGCTGGATTTCATCATCCTTGTGGATCCTTGTGGATCCAGAGAACTGAGCAAGTTCTCTGATTCTGTGATAGTCATCACCCAGTTTGGGACAATCCAAGCTTATGGATCAGCCTCTACTTCTGCACCAAGCTGTGTCAAATGCTCAACATAGGAGCAAGGGGAGGAGAAGACACCAGGGCAAAAGGAACAGAAAGCAAAGTCCCAAGCCCTCTACAATCTCCCTTGTTCTTACCTTGCACGATGAGATGGACACGCGATGTCTTGGGGTGATTGTCTGTCTGCACAGAGCAGGTGTAGGGGCCCTCATCGTACACGTCCACATCCTGGATCTGGATGCTGTACTGGGTTTTGGTGTTGGCCAGGAGCACCACCCGAGGGTCCAAGCACCACTTGTCATTGCCAGCATAGAGGATGCTGCTGCGGTTCAGCCAGGCCACTCGGGTCACCCGGTTGTCCACGGAGCACCTGGGGAGAGGCAGAGAGGTGACCCATCAGTGTGCTGCCCTTGGGCGCTCACCCTCCCTCCCTTCCAGCCCTCCTGGTCCTCCTGGCACTATTTTTAGCTTTGCTGTCAGCAGCACTTTCAGAGACCAAGTGCTTTCAGTGTCCAGAGAGGACAAGGTCAGCACTTCCCCTGCGGTGCTCAGGGCACCAATATCCATCTAAACCAGCAGCTCCAGAGATTTGACCAACAGCTTCACAGAGTTTTCAGATGCAGGGAGGTCAGAGCTACCCAGTACCACCCTTTCACTCCTCCATTCCAATTTATTCTTTTGCAAACTCCCAAACAAACAGAGCTGAGCCCAAACCTCCACCCCGAGTCCACACTTTTTTTGGAGATGCAGATCATTACTTCCTGCCCAAATCCATCACCTGTCATTCTCTCTGTGGACCTTCACATCCCTGCAGCCACACAAAGAGATGCAAAATGGTGCTGGGAAAGCTTGTGCTGCATCACAAAGGAGCGAGGAAAATTTATCTTTGGAGAAAGCCAGCTCTGACACACACCTCTAAAGAGAAACCTTGAGCATCCAACCGTTTGTCCCCTCTGTCAACTTTTCCTTCAGTACCCATCACCTGCACCGCTGCACCTCCCTCACTTGTGCACCTCACCTGAGCTGAGCATTTCACTTATCCAGAGATGTTTTGGAGGTAGAAATCCTCTATATTCAGCCTCAATAAGCACCTGACTTCCCCCTGGAGACAACACAGTGCAAACCTAGAAATTATTTTGATCCTGGAGGAGATTATTTTCCTGTCAACATTATCTGGGATCAGTCTAGCTCCTCCCAAAAGTTTCTGCCAGCCCTATAACCCCCCATCCCCATGTTCCCAAGCCAGATTTGAATACTCCCATTGCCACAAATCACCTCCAGACAAGCATCAAGACCTTCTCTAAACAGCAGAAACCTGCAGCCCCCACAGCCAGCTAAACCCCTGCTTCTCTCTGAGAAATTTTGGGATTATGGAGCCATCGGGATTTAGCCACGCTTTGCTGGATGCTGGCTCCAGAGCATAATGTCCCTGCATAAAACCACTCAGCCTAAGATCCACTGTTTATATTCTTCCCCAAACTACTTCATTACTTGTGCAGTGGCTGGGATGCAAATTAACTTCAGAGGCACCGAGAGGGAGCCAGGCAGATTCTGGGACGTCTCACTCAGGGTGACTTCAAGGAATGTAAGGGACTTAATGGGCTCCACGTGCCAGACTGCACTGACAGGGGAGGCAATGGCAAGGATGGGTGTATCTGTGGCACGTGGACTTGGCCTGGACACTTAGGAAGTGTGTCCTTCCTCTGGGTGAGCTGTCTCCTTGCTCGGGCTCCCTATAGCCCCCTTTGGGTGAGGATTCACATTTTCTCCAAGGTAACAAGTGATAGGACAAGAGGAAATAGCCTCAAGTTGCACCAGGGAAGGTTTTGAATATTAGGGAATATTTCTTCACTGAAAGGGTGGTCAAGCCCTGCCACAGGCTGCCCAGGCCAGTGCTGGAGTCAATGGAGGGATCTAAAAGCCACATAGATGTGGCACTTGGGGACATGGGTTAATGGAGGACCTGGCAGTACAGGGGAATGCTTGGACTGATCTGAGAGGCTTTTCCAACCTCTGTGATGGAAGACTTCTCTTCCTGTGTCCATTACTGATGCCAGGGAAGACGCAGGTACCCACCTGGGGACAAGTTGTCTCATCTCATTCAGCCTCTTTTTTGGAACCTCTTTGGCCCCAGCGATTATAGGAGAAGCTAAAATAACCCACCCAGCCTCAACACACAAATTTTGGGGGTTAGGGGTGACAGAGGAGATGTGTTGTCTGCAGCACAGGACACCCCTGATTTGCCAGTACCCAGCTCCTGCTCCATCCTCCCTCCCTGGTGTGAAAAACAGCCAATAAATTAAACAATTTTACAACTGTTCCATAATGATATTACGATAATAATAAATTAAATGTGAGCAGATTTTTATGATCTACATTAAAAAAAAGCAATAGATTCAGTCTGGGCTGAACACCAAGAACTTGGCTCTTGCTCTCAGCTGCATTACAACTTGAGCAAAAGGCCTGAGAGTTTAGTTGCACAAGTTGAATTAAACTGGAGATTTCTTCCCAGAGGATGGGTTTAGTCTATTGAACTCCAAATCTCAGCTCTGCTGCTAGCTCAGACCTATGGGGCACGAATAAAATGAAGTGTTTTTTTGGCGTTTGGCTCTGGTACCATGAAATAGGCTCCTGTGGTGGTAGTTCTGCACAAACACAGGGGTGTCCAGGGCTGGGTGATGAGAAACCAGACATGACTTGAATTTCTCAACCAGTCCCCTCTGCAGATGTTACCTTGAGGAACCGTAAGCAGGCTGAACTAAAAATATATATTTCCTCTCTCCTTCTCCACGCCAGATTTCTTTATGAAATGCATCAGCTTGGAGATCCTTGGATAATAATGGAGCCAGACAGTGTGCAATCCAAGCATTCCCTCTATCATATGGGCATTTAAGTGCTTTTGAAAAGCAACGGGGCTCAGGTAACGCATGAGGCAACAGTGAAATAAGTGCTTTCGCCCTTCACAGCACCCGGGCACAATCTCTCCTTATCATCCAGACACGCTTCCCTGTCCCTGGGATCGGCAAGCTTCAAGCTGTTACTTTATATTCTTCCCTGCCTCTTAAAGCTCCTGAGCCAACATATATATATATATGTATAATAAAGCACAGCACAGCTCCTGGGAAAGAGCTTTGACCTCTGGATGCACTGGGCTATTTAGGGATTGGCAGTTGTGCTCCTTCCTGAGCTGCTTCCAAGCACTCTGCTCCTCCTGCTCCTCCTGCTCCTCCTCACACAAGTGCCGGTCGGGGTCCCCGCGGCCGAGGCTCGTCACAGTGACCCGATGCTCTTCCAGCCCCTCCATCTGCTCCTCCTTTGCTCCTCCAGCAGCTCCTCTCTCCAGCAGCTCGGTGCAGGGATGGGAAGCCTCCTCTCCCACACACGGGCAGCCGAGCAGAAAGCCTTTGGCTGTGGCCAGGAAGCCACGCTCCAGGCACAGGTGGAGAGCAAAGCCACCGCCGAGCCCACAGCCTCCCCTCTGCCCACCCTGCTCCTGGCAAAGTGCAAAGCCCTGGGATGCCTCCTCCACCTCGCTGGAAGCTCTCACTTTCCCTCTCACCCCATGATGTGCCAGGGAAGGAGGGGAGGGAGAGGTCCTTGGGGTGCCGGAAAGCAGTGCTTGCCTCCAAAAAGATGATCTAAAAACAATTAAGCACAGATGAGGTAATTTTCTCTCTCAAGATCCTTAATCCTTGTTCCACTCCTGCTCAGACAGCAAGGACTTCTCCTCCAGGAAGATGAAAAACTGCTGTGTGCCAGCACAAGGTGGAGATGATACTGCTCTGGAGACTGCTGCCTCTCTCTGCTGTTTCTTTCCCAATAAACCCAGAGTCCCAGGCCTCGGGGTTTCTCCTCTGGGAGATGGGAACACTGCCTAACTCACCACTGCTACATCATCCTGGGGCAGGAAGGGATGGTTTATAGGGAGGTGCAGCTCCTCATGCTGCACCAGACCCTCTGCTCCCTGTTGCCTCAGAGGGCACCTCAAAATGACCACAAATTTGGGCATTTTAGACAGTTACAGGCACTGAGCAAAGGTGAGAGCTGTGAAACTCCATCCTCCCCACCTGTCCTAACCCACCTGCACTCCACAATTAATGACGTGTGGTGGGTGCAAAGGGATACAGGCTGCTGCTGCCCCTTCCAGATCTGTCACCATCTCCCACAGCCAAAATTTCCAGGCTTTGATATCCACCCTGTTCTATAAAGTTGGTCCATTAGGGACTGGCCACTCTCCCCCAAACTGGTATTCCCACACATTCCCACAGCCTGAGGGTTGAGCTCATGCATCCAAAGGGCCCCACAGGTGCAGCCAACAGCCCACCTGGCTGCAGGGACAGCACTCAAAGACAAATTGGAAGAGGGAGAGCAACAGCACAAGGATTCTGCCAGCGAGCACAAAGATGAGCTGGGCTGAAAATGCCAACAAAGCCATCAGTGGGGACAAAACAGCCTCACAAACAAGTACCAGGAATAAACAAGCAGCAGGGTGCTGATGCTGAGTTCCCTGACCACTGATCCCACCCGTGCTGCATCCAGCCCCCAGCACCTCCCTGCGACTCCAGAGCAGACACAGATGGCACACACCAGCAGTGATGTGCCCTCCTGAATTTCTCTCTTTGCTTTCTCGAGTTTGCACACAAAAAAATGACATGAGAGGAGGTGGGCAGGCAGTGGGGGGAAGGAGGTTTTTAATTACTGAAGTGTAGTAATTGGCACACAACACTTTTTTGTTGCCTCTTATGCAGATTGCTGGTGTTCCAGAGGGCTGGGCTGGAGAGCACAGATTGTCTCAACCCAGCAGGACACACAAGAAATGAATAATGTTAATTAGAACTGAAAAGAGCTCAGCAAAATTACCAACCTGATTGCTGCTTTCATTGCAATTATCAAGGTACAAGCTCCATCATGGGGAGGCAGAATGGGGCTAAGCCTGGCTCACCCCAGCAAATGTGGAGGCCCAGCCTGGGCTGTGACCAAACTGAC
Organism: Ploceus nigricollis; assembly: GCA_013399945.1. Taxonomy (NCBI): domain Eukaryota; kingdom Metazoa; phylum Chordata; class Aves; order Passeriformes; family Ploceidae; genus Ploceus; species Ploceus nigricollis. The sequence goes on from VXBC01008202.1 coordinate 655,576, forward strand.
CCTCCTCAGGCTCAATTCTCCTTCCTTCACCCCCTAAATTTCATGGCATGGCTACCCTAGAGAAATCACCTTCCTAAATCCTGGCCACTTGATGGAATTTCACAACAGCATTGACCTAAATTCTTTAGGTTGGAAAAAACCTTTAAGACCATTGAGTCCAAGCATTAACCCAGCACTGCCAAGCCCACCCCTAAACCATGCCCCCAAGTGCCACACCCACCATCAAGCATCCCCAGATGTCTTTTCATTTTCTTCCCAGTCTAACTCAGCCATTCCCACACACTTCCAGATTTTTAATCAATCCCACACCAGCAATGTTTTGTCTCTGCTATGTGCTAAACCAAGCTGGAGATCAGGAATAAGTTTGGGGTTTATCTTAAAATTGGGTGTAAATCCTCCCACTGAGGCTGGGTAAGATGACAGGATGCTCTGGGCCTGCCTTGTCCCCAGCTTCTCATGTCCCAGACATCACCTTCCAGCCTCTGCACCGTCAGCCGAGCTATAAATGATCAACTAAACCAGCCCGCCGCCGGAGGCAGAGCTCCACATCTTCAGATTTATTTCTGTGATTATCACATTTTATTGTTATTTATTAGGATTAATTAAAGGCTGGGCTGTGAACAACTCAATCCCAGTCAGGCACAGTCTCACAGACTTTCCTGTGATGTTTAGAAGAGAATTTTGGCCATCAATTTCTGAGCAAATGGAAAGCTGGGGCCAGATTGTGCCATGCTCCTTGGGACAGGCACTGCCCATGATCCTGTAAAGCTGGCATGCCCATGCCATGGACAGCCTGAGGTGTGGATATCACATAAAACATGGTCTGGAAGCTTTTTAACTAATAAATATCGAGCCAAATCTCTCATTGTTACAACCCAGTCTGGTTTTGCTCTCTTTGCTGCATTGGGCTAAGTCACGCACCAGCAATTTCTCCCAGTCCAGCCCTTCTCCAGCAGGATTTACAGCATCTGCTCCCTTTCCGTGCACACCCAGCCTGCGTTTGCTCACACACCCTCCCTGCAGCACCGTCTGCTCACATCCACAGGGCCAGCCAGTGCTGCCCTGCACACCAACCCCACACAGCACACACTGAGAGCACCCACACACGTGGGGAACAGCGTGTGCTCCTCCAGCAATAATCCCATTCTGCTGGAGCAGGGACACCCAGCTCAGGCCATGGAGCTTGGATGGCAAGGTTGGATGTGCTGGTCACAGGCTCCTTGCAGGAGACATTCACAGTGGAAGCTGAACTGTTGGATTAAAATATCCATAGGTTTGGTACTGCTGAAAGCCCCCAGTGCTCAGTCAGGGACTCTAATGGGGGCTGGAGGCTCGGCCTGCTGTGATCAGGTTCTTGGCATTCCCGTCCCCACCTGCTCCCCAGGACCAGCCCAGTCATCCTCGCCCTCACTGTGAGTTTGGCTGGAGGGCATCCCTGGAGCTCTCACTGATGTGACACCACCAAAGACACAGCCCGAGGAGGTTTTCACAGCACAGAGTGGCTCACAGGACCAAGAAACCTCTTCCCTGCATGGGGAGCCTGGTTCCTGTCAGGCAGGAGCTGACCCAATGATTAACTCAGCACTGGGGTCTGGCAGGAAAGGGGGGTCCCTGCTGGGGCTGGCGCCTTCCTCCAGACCCCCTGCAGCAGCCAGAGCCTCTCCAAAGGCTGCGGGGTGAGGAGGTACCCTTGGATCAGCTGCCACCCCAGCACCTCTTCAAAATAACATGGAGCTGGTCAAAAGGAATGCTCAGAAGTGAAAAATAAAACCTCTTTTTGTTCTCCCTCTCTTCCCTGCCCAGACAGTTCCATATTGGTTGTTGCAGAGGGAGTCAGGGCCCTAGACTGGGAGGTCCTGCCTTTCCCACCGGCTCATGCAAGTTCCTGCCCTTCATTCCTGCCCTCTGCAAGGCTTTAAAGATATCTGGCACCTCCTTGCCAGGGAGTGTGAGTTAACTCATGTTTATAAAGTACCTGATCTCCTCAATTGAAAGTTTATACATGCAAATGATTCACACTAATTACATTAATAATAATACTGGGCTCAAAAAGATCCGCCTTGGTTCACTGCCCGGGATTTGCAGAGCTGCAAACAACTCCCAGTGTGCTGCCTTAGACACGGTTACTGGCACATGCCAAGGAAACAGGAGGAAACCGGACTGGGAAGGGAAGAAGAGCTGCAAAAAGAGCTGGAGCTCCTGCTGACTGAGCATCAGGCAGGGTGGGGAGCAGGCACAGATTCCATGAACACCTCTGTGTGCATCCTGACAGTCCTGGGAGATCCCTGTGACAGCCCCAAGGGCTGGTGCAGAGTGGGCAGATCGCGATGCAGCCGGCAGGGATGGCTCGTCTGGAAAAGTCTTTATCTCTCTGCAATGCAGCAGTGCACCAGCACCTTTCCAAGTCCCGTGCTCGACTCATCCAGCCTTTCTATTTATCCTCCTATTGTCTCTGCTAACAACAGGGCTCTGCACATCTATAGCATCTTCCATCTCGGCATCTCGGAGCGTGCCACAAAACATCAATGAGGGCAGCGGCTCGCAGAGCGCGGCAGGAAGCGTGTCCCTAACCCCGGCTGTGGCTGGCTCCATGGGGCACCACTGCAGTGTGTTCCTGGCCCATCTGCCTGGGTGCCCTCCAGAAGTGTTAATGGCATCGGGCACAGGGTGACACCAGCACCAAAATGCCTGTGGGCAGCTGTGTGGGGACATGGCTGGTTTACAAATGACAGGGGTACCACCAGGGAACCCATAGGCGGGATCCTGTGCTGAGCTGTGGGACAGTTATTCCTCAGGGTTTTCTCCTTTTTTGCATTCCCCAAGCCCAAGCAATGAACAGGAGGCTCCTGGATGCCAGCAGGCAAACAGCCCTCCCTGAAAGCCACCCCTCCCCTGGCAGTCTTCCAGGGTTGCCTACGGAAGGATCCTCACTCCATCAGCCCAGTCCAGGGCCAGGCTCTGGCAGCTTCAAATAGAGGTGTGGAAAATGCCACAAGAAGAAAATAACTCCCTGATGATCTCATCCTCTCCCCTCAAACATTATGGAGCAGCGTAAACCCTTGAAAACAAGGTCTCCTCATCTGAGGAGGTGCGGAGAAGTTGTTTTCTCTCTCTGCCTCCAAAAGAACAGGGATTTCTCTCCTTGCTCTGCACTTCCCTCTAGAAAAAATGCTCCTTTACCACCTACTAGTCCCGGGCTGAGCCACTCAAGTCATCCCAACTCCCCATCCTTCAGCCCCCCTGGCAGCTCCTGCTCTCCTCCTGTGGGCTGCACTGCCAGCAGCCAGCGCCGATCCCCGGCGCTGAACTCGCCCAATTACGAACTGTGCCCCGGAATAAATCCTGGTTCTGCTTTGCCAAGTGACACTAATGGCCCTGGAATAAAGCGATGCCATCCACCCCAACGGGCTGCAAAGGAGCGCGTTTAACTACGCACACAGGCAAGGGACTGCTGAGCTTAACTGCACTGAAAATGTATTCCAAAGGAAGCGATGCACTTAACTTATCACAAGTGGGAAATTATCACTGAAGTGGCTTTTCCTTAGAAGTTGAGGCACAAAACAGGAACGGTGAGGGGTGAACGCTTTCTGCCAGGACTGCAGAGAGAGATGAAGGAGGGAATTGGAGGCTGCTGAAGGATGCTGCGAGTCCAGGGGCTCTGTGAGGAGGAGCAGTGGGCAAGAGGGAGGGAGAGGTGCTATGAACAGTGGGCTACAGGGTACTGATGGGGACAAACAGGGAAACCTGCCCAGGGAAGGGCACAAGACCAGGAATCAGATTTTCAAGGCACTGGCAGAGCTGCTCTGGGGAGCTGGGAGAGCTTGCACTGTCACTGCCTTCTGCTGACCAGCTGGGTCTAGGTAGGACCATGGAAGGGTTTGGGTTGGAGAGAAACTTAAAGATCATCCTGTTCTATCCCCTGCCATGGGCTGGGACACCTTCCACTCGAGCAGGTTGCTCCAAGCCCCATCCAGCCTGGCCTTGGACACTTCCAGGGATGGGGCAGCCACGACTTCATGTAGCAAAAATATGCTGCTATTGTACATATATAAACCATATCTATATATATCCATCTATCTATTCTCTATCTATATATTCTCTATCCCTATATACCATATCTATATATACCATGCCATCTCTATAATTCTAGCCTGGCAATAATTGCTGGTTACCACATCACCTTCCTACACCAGCTCTCCCTCACACTCCTAATTGCATCCTCACCACGACGCCCGAGCTCGTCGTGCTCCTGCTGCCAGATGGGGAAAGATGGGGAGAGACAGAACAAGGACAAGCAGCAAATCCTTAAAATTAAAATAGAGAGGTGGTCCCAGCAACTCAAGGCTGAGTAGGAGGAATGGGGCATCCCAAGCCTTTGGAGATAAATCCTGAAGCCTTGCAGTGCTGTGCTGCATCACAGGGTGATTCTTCTTTGGCAGAAGAGCACAAGTAGCTGAGAGAAAAAGCTAAACTGTGCCTCTTGCTCTGATGTTTCTCCTCAGAGAACACAGCTCCCTAACAAGAACCTGCACGGCTTCTCACAGACACATAAAGCCCACCACAGAGCCAGATCTTCTCTCACTACCTAACCAGAAGGTGGTTTGCTACATAAACAAAGTTCAAGTGCTCGTCTCATGACTCATCACAATGGGGTGGGGACTTGTGCCTGAGAGAAGAGGCTGGAGAGGCACTGACACAGCAAGGCAAGTGGCAAACCAGAGGAAATGGAAAGGAGGAGCAGGATGTCAAGGAAGGAAACATGACGGAGCCCAAGCAATGGGACCTTCTCCAGCCATGCCATGGCACCAAAGCCCTTTCCTCATTTATAAAATAGCACTAATGAGACCAGAAACAAAAGAGGGAGTGAGGGAAAGGACCCTTCCCAGTAAAGACACCCCCCATCCTTCCCTCTCCCCTTGAGGACATCATCCTTAAAATATATTTCATTTCACAGCTGCATTATGGTACCACAAAATCCTGCGAATCCAATTTAAGAACAGATTACCTCCTCACTTACTTCATTTGAAGCAATTACATGTTAATTTTCATTGAGACCAGCCTAATGCATACCAATCTGATGCTGCAATCTCATTTGAATACTTGAGGGAAAGCTAGTTGGGCTCTGGGCTCTGGAGGCTCATATTTAAAGGGCCACTTCACATTTCCTTTCCCTTTTCCCCTGGTTATTTACGTTCTCACCACACTTGTGGTGCTCCCTCCCTCCCTTCAGGGCGTTCCCAACAGCTGCTGCCACTCCTGAGACAAAATAAAATTGCCCAGTAAGTTTTGCAGTAATGCTGCTGTGTCCATCACCAGTCCAACCCCCAAGGCACGACCTCCCCCAGGCCAAGATTCAATATCAACCACGTTTTTCTGCACCAGTAAGTAACATCCCAGCATCAAAATCACCGGGAAACACGTGCTCGTCTCAGCAAAGAGACTCCTCCTCCTCCTCCTCCTCCTCCCAACCCAGGAACAGGCTCCACCACCTTTCTGGCTGATGGTTATCTCCAGCTCCCTCACACTCACTCAGAGTCTCCTATCTCTGCAGAGCCGCGGTATCGATCGCGTCTCGGACACCGAGCTTTGAGTAATTAATAATGCCAGGAGAACGTGGATCCTGCTCGGGGTTGAGGCGGGGAGGCAGCTGCCCCCGGCTGGCTGCACGCATCCCGGTGATAAGCATTCATGTTGGAGGCTGCACCTTAATTAGATTTTTCAGATTGCAGAAGCCCTGAGACACTTGTGCAGACACCATATAAATGTATATTGCATTGTACTGTAATTAATCCAAGGTGATGGAGCAGGAGCCAGGGATTCACAGTGACACAATCAGCCTCAGAACTTCAGCACATCATCGGGCTCAAGCCCACCCCGTGGCCCAAACCAGCTGCAAACCAAGAAATCTCCCTCTTCACTCACCAGAGACACATTGGACAACAGGAACATCCCAGAAGCCAAAGGTTTTCTGGTGCCTCCTCCCCAGACAAGGCTTCCACCATTAGGTGTACATCTTTCCTTCCACACAAGCAGTTCAACAGCCAGAAAGACAACAAAAAGCACTAAAGACAAGCAGAGATTAATTGCAGCTCCTCCTCCCCAAAAGAAATAATCGATTGCATCAGGCAGGTATCTGTGCTGTCCCTGAAAGCACGTGCATGTCACAGCCATGGGCTCCAGACATTTGTATTCCACATTAGACAGCCAGGATGCTCCATGAGCACTGAGGGAAGTGATGGGGTGAGAGAATTTTGTTGGAGAAAATCTTTGGAAAAGGAGTTTGCGCTGAGGATAACTCAGGGAAGGTGCAGGAGGAGATGAAGTGACAGATGAAAAATTGCTGTCTGAAACATCACTCAACCTCCTAAAGCCTCCTGTGCCTGTGCAAGTCACCTGCCTAGAGCAAGGGGGAGATTTTGCTTGCTGGGAGCTGTGGGACATTTTCCTGGCTGTTATGAGCTCCCCTAGAAAACAGAGATGCACAATCCAGGCTTGGATAGTGCAGGGCTGGTCCCACAGGTATTTGCCTGCAGCAGAGATGCTCTGCTGAACTTGAATATACCCAAACCTGGAGCTGAGCTGGGTTTGCACCAACCACCTCACCCTGACCCTGCTCCCTCCATCCTGGGGCAGCCAAGGGCTTTCACACACATTTGGAAACTCCTGTAATTTCTATTAATGCAATCAAACTGCTGCTGATCGAGTCCAACAGCCTTTGCCTGCAGGAAACAATCACCAGCACACTGGACCCTTTATGTAGAGCCACTGGGCTGGATGAGACCCCTGGGGAACATCCTGGCTGCTCCAAGCCCCACAGTGGCTTGTTCAGAGGGTCCCACGACACAATGGCTCAGCCTCCACTGTGCCCACAGGGTAAAAAGCCCTTTGGGGAGGGAGGGAGCTGAGCTGGGAGCCTGCTCTGCCACGGCACCAGTGGGTTTGGGAAGGATGGAATGAGTCGCAGGGCCCCACGGTGAGAAACCAAATAATCAGGATTCAGGGGAGCAAAGGCAGTTACCTGGGCAACAGTGAGCTGCTAATCCATCTGCCACCCCGCAGGACTGCCCAGCTGCTCCTCCACGGCCGGGGGAGCCCCCGGAGCAGACTGCAGCTCCACGGCATCACGGGGCTTTTCCCAACCCGATTCCAGGCTGGGTGGGAGCCCAGAGGTGACCCCACACTCAGCCCTGCTCTGGTGCAGCCCCTCCCCAGCCACGGCAGCTCTCAGCAGAGTCGGCAGCTCTTGCTGCCCACCCCCACAGCCCCAGTGATGGTGGCCATCCCCAAGACACAGGAGCTGACGTCCCACAGCTCTGTCCTGCCCTGGGTACCGTCCCTTCCCAAGGGACTGGCCACGCTTTTTCCCTGCTCCATCTCCCATCACACCCAAAAGCTCCTCTGCAGCGAGCAAGGAAGGAGATGCCTCTGCTGGCAGACATGGATGCAGGTGCCAAGGTGACACAAGGACACAGGGGACGCAGGGATGCCAGCCCCCAACCACGATGTCACTCTCTTGTCCCATGCCACCCCCACCCCTCTGTGGTGACACGGGGCCTGCAGCAGCCTCGGCTCCCCATCCAGCTGCTTTGGCAGGTGGAGAAACACCAGCACTCCAGCTAAAACAACAGTTTTGGTGGCTTGGGGATAGAATTTCAAAGCACCCAGAGAGACTTTGCCTGTTTCCTACTGATCCAACTCAGTCCCTGTACAAGTCTTTGAAAATATGTCCTTTATAGTTTTCCATTTTGATGTCATATCTGTAAGAATATATGGTGGGGCTTTTTTCCTTCTTCTTCCCCTCTTCTTCTTAAGAGGAGATATCACACTTTGAACTCTAATTTTTATTTATTTTCATTTCCTAGAAAAGGACTGATTCCCCACTGAGCAAGAATGGAGGAAGAGAAAAGGGGGTGGGGAGGAAGCCTTCAAAAAGTGCCCAGACTTAATTTTTTATCAGAGGAACAGAAAGAGAAATTTGTTGATGATCAAACAGATTCAAGTACCTTAAAAGAAAGCGACTGCCAGTAAATGGAAACTAGTTAAGGAATTACATGAAAGACACGGGAGACTCTCGAGAAGCAGAAGAAATGCTGCAACCGAGTGGAAAACCAAACCCATCTGTCCCAAAGCACTGGAGCAGTGATGAGCAGGAGGTGAAGTGTTTGCTCTGCAGCAGCAGCAGCAGATGATGGGAGAGCTGGAGGTTTGCAGAGGCCTGAGCCCAGTGCCAGGAGCCAGCACCCAGCCAGGGTTTTACCTGCTTGCCTCCCTGCACAGCTAAAACAAGTGGAGGCAGGCAAATAAAGGGCTGCATCACTTTGAAAAACAGCACCCCGGGGGCTCTGTGTTTTGCTTTTCCTCCTCGGCACATTCCAGCTCGAGTGCGCTCGGTTTATAAATTCGAAGGGAGTGGGATTGTTTGGGTTGGGTTTTTTTCTCCCTTTGCTTTGGTTTTAATCCAACGGCAGCACTTTAACACTCAGGCTGGGAGCTGAAAAGCCGGCAGAGCCGAGCAATGGGATGTGGACAGAGTGATTTGGGAAGGGAGGGGCAAGGAGAAGAGGAGGAGGAGGAGGCGGGGGTGAGACCGTGGCAGCACCAAGCTGGCCTGCAGGAGCCAGAGCAGACAGGGCTTGGGAGAAGGAGCCGGATCCATCTCAACCCTAACAAGCCTTGCCGAAGCCCTGAAGAGGCCAGATCCTATTGCTTCCTGAACTGTGACCCGCCCGGCTTAGCTCGGAAATCTTTTAAATAGGAAAACAGAGCCGGCATTTGCTTTCATGCAGAGTCAGTGGTGAGCAAAGCCCAGGGGTTGCATTAGATTAGCAGCGGGCTCTCCGAAGGCATGGAAACTTTGATCATTTAATATGTATGCACCGTGTCGGAGCGCACAGGTCTCCAAACCCCAGTAAATGTTTTATTAGGGCAGCTCTGGCTTTTAGGCCCAAGCCTCACTCCTTATGCACTCTGGGGATCTTGTTGTGATTGGAAAGACACTGTTCATCATCTCCCTCTCTCCCAAGGAGGGCTGTGCAGCTCCTGCCTCGCTTTTCCCTCGGATCTCACTCAAAGTGCATTGCAGCCCAGGAGCCTGGACGGTGGCAGGAATATCCAAAAATGACCCCCTGCCCTCCCCAAAGATTCTTCTTGCATCTTGCAGCAATCCCCAAGATGTGAACTCTGATGTCAGTTCTGATCACAGTGGGAGCAAAGGCTCTGCTCTCCCTCCTCCATCACCACTTTATGGACTCAGGGACATGGTTTAATAGTGGATCTGGCAGTGCTGGCTTAATCCTTGGACACAATGACCTTAGAGGTCTTTTCCAACCTTTCTGATCCTATAAAAGTGTCCACCAGGCCTGCCCAGAGCTCCCAATCCCACTAGGACACGGCAGAGCCAGTCACCCTCACTGGGAAACCACCAGGCAGGAGCTTCTCTGGGGAGGAGATTTCTGACTGAAGCACTGCAGAACCAGCCCCAAGCTCCCCTGAGTGCAGAACATCTCAATGTTGTCAGGAACACTCTCTGATTTTATTCTTTAATTTGCAGATGACTCTTAGTTGCCAAAATTTGGAAACTATTCATTGCCAAAGTGATTATTTGTTGTTGAAATGTCATTTTTGTTGGAAATTTAGAAGAAAATCTCCACTAAACAGCATAGTTTGCCCTCTATGCTGTCACACTCCACTCAAAATGGATATAACCCTGCTCAGTGCTGGATTTCCAGCTTTCCAAGAGCTGGGTTTCAGATTAGGAACCAATGCATGGAGAGAACGGGACAGATACAATCTACGTGTACAAGGACCATGCTTCAAAGGACTGGGCCAGGACCATAAATCTGCATGCACAGTCCTACAAGAGACATTCTAGGGGAAAATTATACCACTTGTAGAATTAAAGCAGCCCCTTTTTTTCTCCCTGATTGTAAAAAATATTTACATCCAAAATAGACAAGAAAAGCCTAGTGCCAAGAAAATAGGGGATTTTTATAGATCCTGTTTCTGCAAGAAATTACCAAGACAACAAGTCACTAAGTTCTGAGAAAGGATTTGACATTTTACTGAATAAAAATAGCACCTGAAGTGGCATCATTTAGGATTACACCTTATGGGCAAGTGCTGCCGAAGCAGCCGGAGTATGAAACCTTTCCCCTGGATGGAAAAATTCACCTGTGGGATCCCACCAGGGATGCTTCATTGTTTCCCCTTTTCTATAGGATTTCACACTAATTTCCACAGAATCCTCTTGATCTTGTCACTATTAAGTTTGATTAGACATTTTTTTTTGCCATAAAGGAATTACAAGGAGCAGAAATTGTTGTGCTTCAAGGCGTGGATACGTCATCAGCTCAGAATGACAATGACCCCACGGTGCCATCCGGTGTTTTAGGAGATCTCTGGGTTAAGCAGAAAGCCAGGCTTTTTCTCCCAGGTGCAGCCACTTGTGCTGTGAGATTTGTCTATAAAAGCACACTCCAAAATTCCAACCCTGGGCTATTGCTGCCAAACAAAGAGCAGCAGGGGTGGGTGTGGACAGGTACCTGGTGGGAAGGGAGCATCTGATCCAGGCAAGGATGCATCTCCAAAAACACATTCTCTGGCTGTTCTGCCTTCCACGTTTTCTCTTAAGAGCACAAAAAACACCCACGTGCACATGGTAGCACACCATGACAAAAGGAGACAGGACGCCAAGAAATACAGGAGAAAGCCTGGACATGGAATGACTGAATGAGGACACTGGGATTTTGGATAAGCATTATGACCATGACAGCTTTCTGCATTTTCTACCTCCAGCAACAGAAAGCCCTGAGGTGTGTGGAGAAGGGCAGATGATGAGGTGTTGCCACAACCACCGCAGCTCTTACGGGAGCGCTGCCATGGCTGCATCCCATGGGATGGGATCTCAGCCCTGCCAGGAACACGCATCCATCTCCCGGAGCTGACAGTGGGACACAGCCCAGCTGCACCTCTCCTCTCTGGGAGAGACCCCATCTCCACCAGGTGCAGTCCTCCCCTCCCCAGAACTGCTAATTACCACGCCACCCGTGGGTGACCGACGAGCCCCTGCCGAGTGCCAGGCGCTGACCCAGCGCTGCCTCCTCGCCTCGGGATGCTCCTGGTGGAGCACAGGGCAGGCAGAGGGACAGCGAGGAGCAGGAGAAACAGCACAATGCTGATGGACTGGAGAGCCAGGGAAGGGAAGGGAAGGGCTGAGCCTTCTGCTGGAGGCTCTGAGCGTTGCTCTGTGCTCTCCACAGCTCCTCTGGTGAGGCCGAGCTGTCCCTCTGCCCCCGCTGCCTCATCCCTGCCAACGCCGAGTTTGACCCTCTTTATCCAGATGGCCCAAATCTTCCAAGCGCTGAGGCTCCTGCAGTTTTCCAGGAAAATGCCCAGCGGTCTCATTATATCCAAACCCTCCTCCTCCACCGAGCCCAGCTAATTCACTCCTTCCTCACTGCCTGTGTGGAAATCAGGGAAAGGAGGGACCAGGAGGGAAAGGTGGGGGATTTTATCTATCCAGGGGCTTAATTTCTTCAAGTTTTGAAACCTAGAATATGAATGTGTTTATTTTTAAATCGAAATTCAAACTAATTATTAGCAGGAGGCTTTCAAGTCAAATGTAGGTCATGCAATGTGATGGGGGATAATAGCAATTGTTTCAGCTTCAGGAGGCACAGAAGTAGTGGATACTCAGGAGTTGTCCAGGTTGGTTAAGCACTTCTAACACAAAATTGGGCACCTTTTTGACTTCAGCCTGGCCACTTTCTTCTCTGGCACCCAAGGAGCACTGAACTGGAGTCATGGGGTGTCCACTCCATCATCCAGCAAGGGTTTGCAGAGGCCTCAGTGCAGAGGGGTGAAACACAGCCCACTGCACACCCAACTCACCCCAAAGGATGAGCTGGACCTGATAATTGCAATATTTAAAGATAAGAATTAAAATTATTTAAATGGGAAGGTCAAAACCAGGAGTTTGGGATGTACATTTTATGCTACTCCTTCAAACAGAGGTGAGGGGACAGTGAGACCTCTCCCTTCCTGCATCTCAGCCACCAGAACTGACTTAACCCGCTGCACAAATGAACCAATCTTTTCACCCATTTCTGCTCTAAGAAAAGCCTTGAAAATAAGAAAATCTTGGGATGTCAAGAGCTGTGAATCCTCAGCAGCTTTTCCCCAGCGCCAGGTGCTTGTGGGCAGCAAATATCAAAGCCAAAGCCTGGGAAAGCAAAATGTGGTGTTTACACATAAGAAAATGTTTGGCAGCAAGAAAATCTTTGTGCTACACCCGGTTGGAGGGAGCAGGATCAGGAGGGAACTTCTCCACGCCAGCCCAAGGTGCCTGAGACAGCTCAGAGCAAACGTAACCTACTTGCAGTCAACCACGATCAAGGCGAAACAGAAAAACTGCCAATTAAAAACACAGAATGATTTCAAACAACAAAGAAATCCGTGGACATTGTTTGATCGCACATATTCTGCACGAGAAGAAAGAAACACCAAAAAAATAGAGGCTAAAAATAGGCTGGGTGCTGTGAGCCAGCTCCCCAGCCCAGCAAAGGCACCAGCTCCAGGGAGTTATGCAGCTTTACCCATGCAGCCGTCATTGTTGCTAAGTTCTGAGCTCTATTCAAACTTGCAAAACGTTTTCTTTTCCTGCAAAAATACAAGAATCTCCCCCCGCCCTCCCCATCTTGGAGCTCATCTCTCCTAAAGCAGCTCGCATGATGATGATCAAAAATAAGCCCTCCAAGCCTAAGCTCACTAACATTCATTTCTCTCCTGCTAATGCTGGACTTCTTACTGTTAATCCTTAAATATATCCTTAAATAAGAATGACAGTACCTGAAGCACCTAACAACCCTGTATCATAAACAGAGACAGCCTCTGCATTCCTAATTTAGCTTGCCACAGAAGAGCTGACACTAATCCCAGATCCTTAGTCCCGGATATCTCACACGTAAATGCCATCGCCTTTCTCACCTTGACATTACAGAGCAGCCTGAACTTTCCTTGTTCTGCTCAACTTTCAGCTGCTTGTTTGTTTTTTTCCCTTGTTTTGTACAAAAGCTGACCCATGTCAAGCTCAGCCTCTGGGGCTGGGGATTAAGGGGAAGTGTCACCTTCACCCTGTGTGGCTCGTTGCTGCAGGGACACGAGCCACGAGTGACACCAGCAGCAGGAGACTGCAGATGGAATCTGCATCAGGCAACAACCTGCAGTGAAAGTGCCCAAATCTCTTATTGAGAGCTCACAGTAACAGAAAAGAGAGCAGTGGGTAAAAGGCAGGGGGATGGAGATGACCACGCTGGTTCATCTCGGCCACTGCACAAAAATCAGCAGGTTTTGCAATTTCTACATCTAAGGCTCCAGTTTTCAAAGTGCTCCAGACCAGCACTGAGAATCAGGCATAGAATCACAGAAACCCAAAACAGTTTGGGTTGGAAGGGACTTGAAAACTCATCTTATTTCAAGCCCCTAAAGACCTTCCACTAGTCTGGGTTGCTCCAAGCCCTGTCCAGCCTGGCCTTGAGCAGTTCCAGGGATGGTGCAGCCACAGCTCCTCTGGACAGCCTCTGCCAGTGCCTCCTACACAGCCTGTGAGTAAATGTGATTGTTCCCAAAATACCAGGAACCTGGGTAAATGTGTGCACTTAGGAGGCAGGAAAAGAGCATTTGACATTTTGCAGGGACTCCAGAAAGAAAGGAGAGCGAAGCTTTACAAAGCAGAGCTCGCCCATCATTCCTCAGTGGATTTTTGTATCTCTCCAAAAAGGCAATCTGAAAACAAAAGGCTACGAGGGACTGCAGCTGGCTCCCACAGAGCAGGCACCAAACCCAGCCACTCCATGTGATCTTTAACAGGGAAAGCACAGAGGAGGGAGGATTTTAGCAAATTGCAGCAAGGAATTAACTCTACATCAATTTGGGGGCTTGTAGAGTAATTTCTCCCCTCAGCATGAGGGCGAGCACACTGCAGCTGCAAGCCAGCCACGAGCCAGGGACAAGAAATATCACCAGAGCAGCGAGAAGAAGCTTCAAGTGCCAACAATAAGCCAGGCACAGGCCCTAAAGTTTATTGCAAGCCTCCCTAGACCCAGGAGGGCACCATGTGCCAACTCCAAGCTGGTGATGGGAAGGTGCCAAAGCCCATCATCCTGTCAGAGCCGTCAGCTGGCAGGGCTGCTGTGACACGCCGGGGTTGGTGGCCCCATGCCACGGCCAGGGGACAGGCAGTGTCCCTCTGCAAAGCATCTGCTGTGGTCAGAATAATGAGTCAGAGCAAGGGCTTTGCTGCTGCTTTCTGCAGATTTGCATTGCATGAGCTCTGGGCATCCCAGAGCCGGGCAGAGGGACGGGCTTTGCAGCCCAAATTGGCTCTGCTGTGCTTCAGTGCCCTGGCCCACACTGTGCTGGGAGCACCTGGGGGGTGGGTGTCTGCCAGGGGCTGGGCAGTCTGACACCCAGAGGGTGGTCGGGCACTGAACAGACTCCCCAGGGAGGTGCTCACAGCCCCAAGCCTGACAGAGCTCAGGAAGTGTTTGGAGAACACTCTCAGGCACAGGGTGTGACTCTTGGGGATGGTCCTGAGCAGAGACAGGAGCTGGACTCAGTGATCCTCATGGGCCCCTTCCAGCTGAGCAGATTCTATGATTCTGTGGTCCTCCATGCTCCCTGCTGAGTGCTGGGGAGCATCCTGGACCCATGCTGGCCTCAAAGCTCTCCCTACTAGCTCCTCACATAATGAGGATTACACCAGCACATCTTGAACAGCAGAACAGGGCTTGGCACTGCTTTGCCTCAAAGCCTTGCTTTGATTTTCATGCCATGGCAAAACCTAAAGGATAATGCCTGCCTTGCTCCCAGGTAACTGGAGGGATTGGGGGTTACACAGTGCTCACTGCAGAGCATGAAGTCTTCCAGGCCAGAAATGCTCAGATTTAGAGATAGACAATGCCCCTGTGGCTTACACACCTCTGTGGGACAGGGCAAGCACGCTCCAAAGGGCAGGTGCAGCCACAGAGCAGAGCCCCAGGTTTCCAGGTTTGATTCCTATCACTGAGATAAGCAGCAGCTGCAGGCTGGGAGCAGGTTCAGCTTTCAGGCTTTTGCGCAGAGCTGGGATTTTGCTTTGGGCCCATCCTCAGCCAAGAGTGAAGCGGAACAAAATCACTACAAGAAAGCATTTGGTGTCTCTGTTTCTCTGGACAAGGTCTGGTTCCCCCCCTCACACACTCCGGTGGCTTTGGAAAACAAAATCCTGCTCCTCCTGTGTGCCAGATCCCACATGAAAATGGGAACTGGCAAACGGCTCCAGCTCTGACCAGCAATGTCTGCTGGAGGAAGGAGACCCAGATCTAAGTGTGTCTGGGCTGTAGAGGATTTACATCCCACTTAAAGGCTCCGAGGAGGGAACTGGGGACTGGACTGTGTTTGGCTTCTGCTGGACCTGCTTTCATCCTTGGGTGGATGGAGCCCGAGGAGCTTTGTTCTATGCAATAACACATGAGGATATTTCCTGGTGCTGCCAAACTTTACAATATGACCAAGTATTCCATAACCTTTCTTATTTTCCTTTTAAGCCCCAGCTCTCACTCATAAATCATTATATAAGAAATCCTTGGCACTCCTCACTCTTCCCATTCAAAAATATATAAATCCACAGGAAAAAAACCCAAATCAAACAAAAACGACCCAACAAAACAACAATGAAATCCTTCAAAAACCGCCTCCAGTCACCAGGCACACGGTTTGAAAAGCAAGACTCCGGATTTGGAATCCTTAAGCTCTGCCATGCTTACTCTGCACTGCACAGGAGCCCCTAAGAACAACTCTCTGGCTCCTTCCTGTCTTTAATCTGCCTCAGCAGGCACAATAAACAACTACAAATGGAATAACAATATCGGAAAAGGGGGCTGGGAGGACAGAAAAGGAGATGCTGTAATGCAGAGAAGGCCTGAGAATACCAGTGAAGGCTTTTAAGAGCCATACATGCTAATTATGGTGTTAAAAATCTGTCAGTCGAAGGGCTGGATATTAAATGGAATTGGCTTGAGATGACAGGGCTGAACTGGATTTTAAAAAATTATTTATTAAAATGCTCTGGATACAAATTAATGTTCTTAGTTCAAAATGTATTATTGTCTCTCTGGCTTTGATCTGCAGAGCACTTTGAGCAATGAATGGGAGAGGTTGTCAAATTTCCCTCTGCACCACTCTCCAAGTGACTCCACAGCCCTCGCTGAGAGCCTGCTTTACAATTTCCTCCAGCAACATCTTTCCTTACATCCTCAGGAAGGTCTGCACCAGCAAGGCCATGCCCCTTGCTCTGGGGTGAACTGTTTGGGAGAAAGCACCAGCACCTGGATGGGGCCAATGTGTGGGATGGATGGAAAGCTTGCTGAAGTCAGGGATGAGGCTGCTGACAAACTTGGGATCTAAGAGCCAGGAATGAGGTTTGCCCAGAGGAAAGTATCTTTGGGAAGGACTCAGCTCTCCCCTCCCTGCGACTGCAAGTGGCTGCTTGGTCTCTGCACTCCAGTCTGGTGGAAAATAACTGCCCTCTTCAGTCATTTGGGATCTATTTGTCCTTGTCAATAGGGCAAGGGGGAAATGGCTCAAAATTGAAAGAGAGTAGGTTTAGATTGGATATGACAAAGAAATTCTTCCCTGTGAAATTAGTGAGGCTCCAGCACAGGGTGCCCAGAGCAGCTGTGGCTGCCCCATCCCTGGAAGTGTCCAAGGCCAGGTTGAACAGGGCTCGGAGCAACCTGGGATAGTGGAAGGTGTCCCTGCCCATGGCAGGGGGTGGAAAGAGATGATCTTTAAGATTCCTCCCAACTCAAACCATTCTGTGATTCTATTATTAGGAAATCAGAGGCTGGTTTCCTAATCATAGAATTTCCAGCCCAAATCCATGGGGTGGAGAGACCAGGAGCAGCAGCACTGCACTTATCTTTCCAGCAGCCTGGAGGAGGTGAGAACCCCATGCTGATGTGCAGGGTGCCCAGGAGGCTCCAGCTCCAGCTGTGCACAGTGATCCCTTCCTAATGACAAACCCCCTCCAGTGCAAACCCAGGTATGCATTTTTGGGCAAGAGCATCCCACACCTTGCCTGAGAATCACATTCCTCGTGGCCAGGGAATTGTTATCCCCTCTCCAGCTCATCGCCTCCAGCAGCTCCAGCGCTTTGCCTCCCTACACAGTTCACTCCACTTGGCTCCCAGGTCACCTCCTTCCTTCCCACTTTATCTCCTCTTAGTTTTTATTTTCTAATATTATTTTTTTTTTTAACAATGTCTGTACAATTTCGCTCTCGATAACACGCGAGTTAATTAAGCCGTGATCTCCTGGAGACAGGTTGCTACAAGGAGATAAGCAGCGGCTTCTGTTCGCCATAAACAGCTGTGCTCCTCTCCAGCTTCTGGGGATTTGCTGCTTTTGTACAGAAGACAAAACAATCATTGCCAATTAAACCTGGACATCGTATTTTCCCCATCACTGGCGAGTCTCTTGACGTCACCTTTCCCCATGATCCTCGCAGAGGAGTGAGGGTGCAGCGCTGGAAAGTGAGACTTAGGGGAAATTAATACCTGAGGTTGTAACAGGCCAGATAACGGCGTGAATTCAACGCAGGGCACGGCTTGAAGGACAAAAGCCACTGCAGTTCCAGCAGAGTTGTGCTAATGTGGCCTTGGTGGGTGGGTGACACCGAGCCGATGGGTTTGCAAGGGGTGTGGGGGGACGGGTCTGGAATTTAGAAGGTCTCAACACGCTTTAAGATATCCATTTTCACGTGAAAAAGAGGAAATTCAGTGAATGAGATTGTGAAGCAGGATGCTGAAGAAAAGGAGAAGTCTAAGCAAATTAAAGCAAGACCAAACAATTTTGCTCTGCTCAGTGTGGGAGATTTTTGCTCAGCTCTTTACCTGCCACTCCTCTCCCACTGCAGAACCAGTTATTTTTACCACTTTGCACTGATTTTGGCAATAGGACAACACCAGAACTCCAGTATGGACCCAGAACCATAAAATGGGAACAACCACCTTGGGATCACTCTGCACCCAAGGCTGGAGGACACTGAGATGCAGCAGTAAGGAGGGACCTTGAGATGCACAGAGCTGGGCTCCTGGCTGCCACTGCCAAGGCAGGGCTGGATGCCAGACCAGAAAAATCATCAACACCATCAAAAATGGCACAGCCTGAGACTTTTTTACTTCGGGATGCTCAGTGACCTCCTCTAGGTCTGCTTGCTGCCTGCAGACTTATCTTGGAGCTTGGTTTTATTCCTTTACCCCTTCAAATCTGGTTTAAAGCTCTGCTGACTCCTGCACAGAGATCCTTTGAGGCAGGGGTACCCCATTGTGGAGACCAAAAAACCCCAAATTCTGCCCATGACACCAGGCTCAGAGCCAGGTATTGATCTGCTGGCTCTTTCCATTCCTTCCCTCAGCATTCCCTCTGACTGGAAGGATGCAGGAGAGCTCTGCTTGTGCTCCTGATTCCTTAACCAGTCGTCCCAAGGCCACAAAGTCTCTCTTGATTGCCCTTGGACTTCTTGCTGCAACTTCATTGCTGCCTATTACGAGTGACATGCCAGGAGTTGCTCATTAAACACAGTCACTCAGTCTTGGTGGGGAAAGGAGGTGGGGGGGTTCCTTTTTATTCCCCTTGAATGTGGCTTTAATGATTTTAAATCCCTTCAACCCAATTACAGCTCTGTATCCTGATTAGGAACTGAGCTATTGTGCACTGGAGCCATTATCTGGCGGCCCATAGAAAAATTAGTACCTGGAGAGGCTGCACTGGGAAATAAATCTTTTCCTGACATTTTAGGACCAATTCTTGGCCAATTAGAGCACACTTTGCCATGTAGGTAATGTGTATCCAAACTGCTCTCCCTGCTGAAAAGGGCAAGCAGAGAACAAGTGTAATCCATGCAAAAGAGGAGGAAAAATCACCCGCTGCCAACGAACTCTCCAGTGCCTCCTGACAAGTTGTGTGCCCTCTGCAGAGCTCCATCTGACCCCAAAGCCATGGGGCATGGAGCAAAAAAAGCTGCTGCTCTTTGTGCCACCAGCCCCATCCCTCTCCTCTCCTGTTGCCTGTCCCATCTCAGCCCTGGGCTTGAGCTGCAGACCCTGAGCTGTGGGTGGGTACAGAAGGATGGATGCAAAGCCAAAGAGGGGGACCTGGCTTGGGATGGACGTGTCCCAGCGTGGCCCTGAGGCATTTTGCCCTGCAATGGTCAAGGTTTTGACCATCCTGACAATGAGGACATGACCAATGGAGCTGAGAGACTTTTCACAAGCTGTGCAGAGACTGATGATGGCTCCAGGTCACCCCAGAGGGGACAGGAAAGACCTCAGGTGGATCTGAAGAGGTTTATGTCCAGCCTAGGGTGGCATGGACCAGAAACCTGCTCCCCCAGCCCTGCAGCAAGAAATGCAGCCTCCATTGCCCACAGGACTTGGACAAGGCGTGCAGACAAGGAGGACATTGAGGGAAAGACAGCTTCCCAGGAGGAAGCTCCTTCTGAGCCATTGCTCCTTTGCTAGCACTTGTTCAGTTGGTTTTACACCTCTCTGTCCCCTCCTCCTCCACCCCTCGGCTGGAGCTGTCCTAACAGAAATTCCCTAATTGCTAAAAGTTGCAAAGAACCACTCGCTCAGGTGTCCCAGTCCGTCACCAGTGCTGTGTACACCTCTCCCAGCTGTCCCCATGGCACAGCATGAGATGCTCCCATTGCCCCTTGTGCACTCTCTGCTGCCATCCCTCTCCTCTGCAGTGTTTCCAGGGCGACAGGGAAAACAAGGCTTTAAACAAAACTGAACCCAAAAAAGTAGAAGATGCCAAACCTACCCCCTCCCAGCTGAACAGAGGGATGTGCTCAGTGCAAACCTGCTGAGGAAGCTCAGACCAGTGCCAGAGGGCAGGTGGGCACCAGGCACAGCAATGCAGGATGCTTTGAGGATGGATCTTTGCTTCTGGAGTCAGAAATCCGAACCATGTGGTGCCTCCTGGCTCTGGGAAGGTCTCGTGCTACAAGATTCCCAGAGCAGGTCTGGGAACCTCTCAGCCATGGGTTGGGTGCACTGAGACAGATCCCTGGTGTCTTGGCAAGGTGGGAAAAGCCTTACTCTGCCTTATGGATGAATTTGGAAATAACCATTAGTCCTGACCACCCCTCCAGAGGAAAAGAATGGAACAAAGAGCTGAGAGCACAGCAGAAATCTGGTGCCACCACGCTGAGACCATTCCCACCTCCCCCACCTGAGAACCTGAGCTCAGCAAAGACCCAAGCCCCCAAAGCTCCTGCCACCTCTGGCCACGAGACAGAGCCCCGAGCCACAAAAGGCAGCTGAGCATTTTTGATGTATTTGCCCTTGGTTCTACAGCGAGATCTCGGCGGGCAGCCCTGGCTGCCACCAGCACAGTGGTCCAGCTGTGCAGGCACTAATGGCACAGCTGGACTGAGCCACTCACTTGGCAAATTAAACTGGTGCCTCGTGTTGCCTTTTAACACCTTCCCTGCTCTCCCTCCCGGGGAGGCAGCAGAGAAGGGATGGAGGGTCTGTGGGATCATGGTGCACCCAGGGACTGTGAACATCCAGGATGGATCACACCATCCCTGCCGTGGGGTCGAGTTAATGGTGCGTGGGCCTCTCGATGCAACTTTTTGTCTATAAAAATACTAATGGCGAGCAGTTAAATTCATCCCTGGTGAGAAGATGATCATAGTTAATGGAATTAATGCAAGGTTTTAATTTGCCTCTCGCTGCTCGGTCCTAGCAACTCCCCAGCCTCCAGCACAAGCGCCAAGAAGATGATGTTTGATCTTCCCTCCCCTGGTACTCATGTACTTCTCATCCTATTCACCATCTGGAGGTGGGAAAACCCATCAGGCCTCCCTGCTCTGCCACAGGACTGATAATCAGGAGGCCTGGTGCTGCAAACCCCAGCTCAGTCTCACCTCTGGAGGTGCAGCAGCACAGGCTCAATTTGTGGACCTCAACACATGGTCCAGCAGCTTCTGGGAAAGGACTGGGGTAAGGAGAGGTCGGCATGGAGGGATCCCATGACCACAGCAGTTACCAGCACCTCCTCCTTGTGCAGGAGCACGCAGCCCTTGTGGAGAAATAGATCAACATAGTCCAAATTTTGGGGTGCAAACTCAAACCCAGAAGAGTTTGGGGCTGCTGGGAAGGTTGGGACACCAGGGAGAACACACAGCATGGCAAAAAAATCATGGAAAAGCTGCAAAGCCAGTAAAGAACCAGCCAGGAACAGTCTGATCCAAATAGACTGGAACAGCAGAGATGGGGGGAAAGGAAAACAGTATTAAAAAAAGCAGCGGTGTGTTGCTGAAATGAGATTAGAGCAGTAACAGGTTCCCTCCCGTGCCAGCTAAATCCCCATTAAATCAGATTAATGCAGATGGTCTTTATGTAACTGACCAAGACGATAGATCAATATTGTTGTTTCAGTCGGGGAAGGAAAAAATTTGTCCTGTCTGACAAAAACACATCATTACCTACCTACAGCAACCTGCACCTTGCTCAGGACTGCCCAAACCAGGCTGGCTGGGTCGGTCTGGAGAGGACAAACCATCACAGGTGGCTCATCCCAGTACCTACTGCCACCCTGGGGGGGGAGAACCCTAAGTGAGATTTTTCCTCTCTTGGAGGGAGAAAATTTGGGGTTCTCCCCTTGCCAGGGCTGTGAAGTTCCATGTCCCACAGCAGGACCTTGCTGGGAAGTCTCCCAGCAGCCACAATTGCAATCCATCCAGAAATCTTCCTGTGTCAGCAACATTGAAGAGCTGCATTCCACCCAAGTGCCATCTGCAGTGACATTTTCTATTACTCCCCATTCCTACTAAAGCTGCTCCCACTTTTGCTGTGGACAGAATTCCCTCTCCCTGCAGGGCAGGTGGGGGACAATGAAAGAACTCACCCCTCCCTGCCCTCAGATCCACCAAGTGAATAAAAAGGGAAAAAAGAGGCCAGAGAGCAGGGGAGCCTGGGATTATTTTCTCCCAGAGCCATTATCCAGGGGCCTGTAGCACAATTAGCACCTGGAGAGGCTGCACAGAGATATAAATCTCTGTGACATTTCAGGACCGATTCCCCGCCAATTAGAGCACCCTGGCTCTCCCCGTCAGCAGCCTCGCCACCACAAAGGCCAAGCCCAGAGGATGGAAAAATCCATCTGGAGAGAAGACAGAGCAGTGCAGGGGGGCTGGAGCTGGGCCTCCCCCTGCCAGCCTGGTCCCTGAGCCCGTGGTTCTCCTCCTGTGCTCCTGTATCACACCAGGTGGTGGGAATCATTCCCCCTGCTTGCCCAGAGCTCAAAACCCCATCCAAAATCCCAGCCCAAGCCCTTCCCAGAGTTTGGAGGAGCACCCAGGAGCTCTGGCTCCCTCCCTCCATCTCATCATTAGGGATGGATGAGATGCTCTGTGGGAAGTGCTATTTTTGTCACTCAGTCCAGAGAAGCACCATGGACACACCAGTTCACCCACTTTTTGTTCTGGATTTTATCTCCAAACTCTTCTGTTTAAAACAGTCTTTCCCTGCAACCTTTCCTTTACATTTGCTTTATATCAGCCACAAATCTGAAAGCTCAAAAGCAAACACCAGACTTCTTGGGTTTTGCTGAGGCAAAAGAGTGAAATCCAGTCAGAATATTTTCCCAGATTTTAAATCCACTGACATTTTGAAACGTTTCGTTCGTGAGCTGAGCCCGAACGATTTTTTTTAATACCATCAATCCAAGCACCACTTCCAACCTCAACTGCCTTTTCCAAGCTACTTGCTCTGCCCTCTACAAGAGCAACGTTCCTCCATCCCTGCTCCTGCTCTGAATTGCTGCCTCCAAGTGCTCTCTTGGAGAGATTTCTTTTGGATCACTGCTGCTTAGCCTTGAATCCCAGAATATCTGAGGTTGGAAGGGACCTTAAAGTTCATCTCATTCCATCCCCTGCCATGGGCAGGGACACTTTCCACTAAACCAGGTGGCTCCAAGCCATGTCCAGCCTGGGCTTGGACACTTCCAGGGATGGGGCAGCCACAATTTCTCTGTGCCAGTGCATGAGAGGGCTGAGCTATAAGGATTCCCTAATTTTATAGCAGTAATCCTGCTTTCTTAGCTTTGACATCCTCCCACCAAACCCACGGCAGTGAGGATGGGATGGGCTGGGAGAGGTTCAGGCACGCAGAGCTCAGCCTTGCTGCGGAATCCCCTTCGGTGCTCACAAAGCTAAAAATAATCATAAATTTCTTCCCCAGGTAGTGTTCTCCCATCCCTGGGGGAAATCAATCACAGCATCAAAAGGAAGGCAGCTCGAAAGGGCTCCAGCAGAGCTGCATGCACTCAGAGAGAGGCACCAGGAGGTGGTTACAGCAGCAAACCCTGTAGTCAGCAACCTCTTCCCACCTGGATGTTTTTATCTTTTTTTTGGTTTAACTTTTAATTATTTTTAAAGGTTGTTTGGTGTTTTTCAGACTTGCTCAGGATTGAGTGGCAGAAATCTCAAATTTAATTTAATTAGCACCTCCTCCCTGCCTGGAAATGGCTTTTCTTCAAGTCTGACAGTTCCACCCTTTGACTGCCATCGCCTCCTTCCCTCTGTGTTTCCAAGGGACCTGGAAAAATCTTGTTCCCTGCTTTATTTGTGCTCCAGCCCCAGCAAAGACATGCTGAAAGCTGCTGGGATGGAGATGGGATGCAGCAAGCCCAGCAAGAATGGAAAGAAGAACCACACACATTGTTTTTTCCTTCTCTCTATCCTAAGGAGATACTGATTTAATTGTATTTATTCCTTGGCAATTGGTGGTAGACGTGGAAGTGACAATGACATTAGATGGAAGGCAGATAATAAATACCAGCATTAAAAACAAACCCATGTGTGGCTGCAGGCACTGTAAATTGGCATCTGGGCAGGACAAGAGCTGCATTGAGCAACATCCCATGGCAAAGCTCTCCATGTACAGTGTTAATAGAGCAGGAAAGGCACATAAAATCCAAAGATTCCCACTGCTTTTACAAGCCCTGTGTGTTGAGGGCACAGGTAAAGCTCCCAGAGCAGCAGTTCAATATACAAATCCACTTGAAGGAGCACAAAAGGAATAACCTCCCTGCTCAGGTGTCCTTTTTCCCAAGAAAAGGCATCCATGCAACACCCTCCTTCCAACAAGGGGCAGAATTGACCCTGAATACATCCCTCCTGCAAGCCAGGAATTTGTTATTCTAAATATACAGTAATTACACACCACTGGAGAGAGCAAGAAGACCCTGCACGGCCACATGAATGCGCCTTGATTGGCATGGCAGGCTCAGCTGCACTGTGTCCTAACAAGTGTGGTGTGTTTGCTGATGGGGAGCTGGGCTGGCTTTGGGGGGGCTCCCTGGGAGCACCAGGCTGGGGATTAAAGTGCCTTGAGGCTCCTTGGGAAATCAGCACGGACCTCACTGCAATCAGGGACGCCGAGGTTACGCTCGTGATTAGCTCGGAAAAAGCATCGGCGTGGGGAGGGGAGCACCTCCAGCTGCCTGTGTGCCTGGTCTTCATGCAAAGGGGTTTTGGAAGCAAGACTTGATTTCTTGCTGAGAAATGGACCTCTCTTCAATCCTTCTGCCTCAGTTCTGAACCGGTTTGGGGAGCTTGATGTCATGCTGGGGAGGCAGGCTTGCAGTGTCTGATGATAAACCCACATTTCTAGGGGGAAATTGGGTATTTAAAAGTGCCTGCTTTCAGAGAGAAAGGGAAAAGAAAAGCCAGTCCCACTCGACCATGCCCTTGGCCTCAGCAGGCGCTGTTTAACCCCTTTGCCACCCAGAGTGTTTTACTCTGGGGTAGCAGAGTCCCTTATAAGTGTTATGGTCACTAATAAGTGTTATAATCACATATCACAGTGACTGTCACGCTGGTAACAACTAAGCTGGGACTGGATCTGTGCTGAGAAGCAGGACAACACCAAGATCAGGGACTGAACCTCATCACAGCATGATGGAGGGAAGGGACAGCAAGTGGGGATGGAGCCTGCATCTCTTCATTTCCAGGCAGTCTCCTCCACCGGACACTCTGTGCCTCCCCAACCAGCACCAAAAATTAAGAGAGGGGCAGGTGATACCTTCATGGACACAACAAGGGGCAACAGACCTGAGGCTGA
The DNA here is from genome assembly GCA_013399945.1 of Ploceus nigricollis. Taxonomy (NCBI): domain Eukaryota; kingdom Metazoa; phylum Chordata; class Aves; order Passeriformes; family Ploceidae; genus Ploceus; species Ploceus nigricollis. The sequence goes on from VXBC01008202.1 coordinate 680,751, forward strand.
TGGAAACCTGTAATATGGGAAAGAACTTCCTTACTCTGCAGGTGACCACACACTGAACAGGCTGCCCAGAGAGGAGTGGAGCCTCCATCACTGAGATATCCCAGAACCATCCACAATGCTGTGCCATGTGTTCTGACATGACCTGGGAGGTTGGAGCCACTGTGATTCCTCCCAACCTGACCAGTTCTGGGGCATCCAAAAGCAGAGACTCCCAGACACTCACAGCAGGAGCAAAGGGGACACAACACATCTCGTCTCTTCCTTGAGCAACTTGGAAATGTGGTACTCTCACTTGCTGCCTTCTCCTTCTGCTGTCCAACACCCCACCAAGTCCCGACCCTGCTCTTCTCCTGGTGCTGACCCTCCCATCTCCTGTTGTTTGAGCACACACAGAGCATTGTCCTTTTTAAACAGAATCTACTACCCTGCAATTACCGAGCATGGAGAGGAGGACGGGAGCTGTATTGACTCACAAAGCCCACACGGCTGGAACGCAGCCCAAACAAATCAATGGCATATTTAGCCAAATAAACTGCTCCAGCAAGCTGATGACTCCAGACCTCCACTGGTCTGGAGGATATTTTACTGGAATGCCTGGTTTGCAGCTGGAGCAGTTTTAAAAGCATGAAGCAAATGAATGTAGTGACAGACAAGGGGGAATGGTGTGATGTTCAAAGAGAGCAGGTTAAATTAGATATAGGGAAAAAATTCTTCCCTGTGAGGGAGGTGAGGCCCTGGCACAGGTTGCCCAGAGAAGCTGTGGCTGCCCCATCCTTGGAAGTGTCCAAGGCCAGGTTGGATGGGGCTGGGAGCACCCTGGGACAGTGGAAGGTGTTCCTGCCCATGGCAGGGGGTAGATGAGATAAGCTTTAAGGTCCCTTCCATCCCAAACCATTCTGAGATTCTGTGATAGCCTCAGTGTTATCCATATCAGCAGAAGGTTCAACCAGGTGATGTCCTAAAAGTTTAATCAGACTTCAATTATTACATTAATCTGTCCATGTTGGCAGCCACCCACGGTTATTTCCTCTTTTCTGTGAAAATCTGATCATGAGAAAGGATTGGCGACACTGATCTGGGGTCGCAGCTCGTGGATAAGCACAGATGGGAAACCAAGAGTGTTGAAGAAGAGAAGCTACCAGAGAAGAGAAATATGAAAGGGGAAGTGGAAACACAAGTAGGTGTAGCTCTGCTTTTCCAGAAAAGCCAACTCTCTCTGAAACAGCAAACCCGGTCACTTTTACATCCCATGGCTCCCACATTCAATCTTTAACAGCCAGAGCAGATGCTGGACTGTTTGCACCCCAAACCTGCCACCCTTCCCCAGAAAAGTCAATCCCACCACACAGACTTGTACACCAGTCTGTGAACGAGGCCAGGTTGCAATAATCACTGTACAAGCACCAAACAGGTCCTTGAGCAGACTGGATCTGCTCTTCCCAGAGCTTTGTGTCCAGGGAGCAAAAACATTTCCCACACAGAAGCCACAAATCAAATAACCAGAGTACTTGAGGTCATTTTCTCCAAACCTTAGAAAAATGTATATATTATTAAACAGACACATGTCAACAGGGAACGTAATTTGGACAGAAAGACCTGAAATGTTTGTTTTGCAAAGTGCTTTTGGAAATGGACGTTTTCCAGGTTTTTTAATTTTTCCTTTTCTTTCACTCTTGGCTGAAACTCTTCACCACGTTTGGCAGGGCTTCACAGATGGCGCTGGCCGACCCACAACTGAATTTTTCAGAGAATAAGCTATTTGTCCAAAAGAAGACAACATGCCCAGATTTTCTAGGTTCCAACCCTCTCCCACGCTGCTCTTCCTGCCACTGCAGCCGTCAGCTCTCCCACCCTGCAGCAGAGGCTCCGTGGGGAGGTGAGGAGTGATTCCCTCCTCAGGAGAGGGATGCAGTGGGCCAGGAGCATCCCTGGCCAGGAGCATCCCTTGCAAGGCCCGTCCCTTACCATGAGCATCTTCTGCCACGAGCAGTGGATGACACAACAGCACCCAATGCCTCCCTGTGCCTTCCTTCTCCCTGTGGGAATGAGGAGGGATATTTGCACCCAACAGGGCTTTTTTGCTTGCTGAGCAAGTTCTCTTGGTCTCTGCTGCCCACAAACAGGCTGCAAAGCTTGGCCTGGGTGCACGGGAATGGTCGTGATTTGCAAGTAAACAAACGTGCTGGGTAAGATTTGCTCTCTCGCCGGGCAAATCCTCTTTGAGTCTGAGCCTCTGGAAGCGGAGCCAGTGGAGGAAATTAATCCTGAGAGCCCCAATTCAGCAAGCTCAGCACTGAGTCAGCCTGCGGGGGGGATGCCCAGGAGATGTGGGTGCTCATCCATTGGGACACACCCCACTAGCACGCTCTGAGCACCTCCAGGAGGGCTGGGAGAGGCTTTCTAAGGACACTTAGAAAGCTCTTTACAGCCCACAGCAGGAAAAGGGAGACAAAGCACTGCCCCTCAGCCCAGGAAGGGACCACCATCCCGTGTTTCTGCAAGGGATTCCAGCTCCCTTCCCTGCTGCAATCCCAAAGGCAACCCAGCTCACTCCTCACCCTGCAACCCCCCATAAGCTGTGATGCCACAACCTCAGAAGGACGATGGAGATGGCTGGCACAGGGGAGCAGAGGGACAGTGCCCTGCCCTCCACCTCTCCTCAGCTCCAAGACTCTCTGATGGACAAAACAGCTCCCAAACCCAATCCCAATCTCCTTACTGAGATAACACTCAGCCCCTGATCCCCAACTAAGGAACAAGGAGTGTTTATCCATGCTGCTGATGGGAAATCTGGGTCCTACACACACAATGAAATCCTTGCTTAATTTAAACTTCCTGCAGCTTTTGGGGGCAAGACCGAGAAAGGAGACAGAGATTTAAGGCCCTGGAAAAGCAGGCAGGCACCCAGCAGGATTTTCAAAAACATGAGAGTCAGAGGAGAGGGGAAAGTCTTTCAGGAGCTGACCCTCAGCTCCACCAGCACCCCACAAACACAGCCCTGCCTCGATCTGTGACAGCATCATTGGGAGCAACACGTTCCTGTAGCTCCTTCCTATTCCTGTGTTATCCTCTGCTAACACAGAGAGGAGCAGGGATTTGCAGAGCTGGGGGGAAGTCGCCACATGGCCGTGTCTGCAGCAGCTGAGGAGGAGCTGTCGGTGTTTGCTCACAAACAATATGCTCGTCAGGATCTGGCCTCGTCTCTCAACTAGAAGATTTCCTTATGGAAGTTTCTCTACAGGAAGCAACGCTGCAGAACACGCATGGTGGGATTGGTCTGGCATCCAAAGCTCCCAAGGAAAAGGCATGGTCGGCGTTCTAAACACCTCCTCTCCATCAGATCTGTCTTCCATTAATTAAATAGTGCTTAATATCATTAAAATATCTTTCCCTCCTTGCCTGTAGTGCCCCAGTGCTGTTTCCCTGCTGGTTTTGTTCTAGCAAGGACCCAAAAAAGTTTGGTTGGGTTTTTTTTTTTTTTTCACACTTTCCCTTACCAAAAAAAATTTTTAAATAAACTAAAAATCTATTTCTGGTTGTTTGTGGCTTTTCTTCCTGACAGGTTCACACCTCTGCTGTCCCTTCAGAGGATGCATCAAACACTTGTGATGTGCCAAGTGACCTGGAAGAGGCCCCAGCTGGAGCTGTGACATGATACCCAGTGCTGGAGAAGCAGATGCCACCTCATTTTCTCAGGACGCCCAACGGAGCCTCAGTCACCTGGAGAGGAGATTTTTTAACTGCCATGACACAAAGCCTGAGGAAGCAGGATGGTCATGGCAGGCACCAAGCAAATAATTTATTTTTTTAAACTTAAAGGACGACTTGGCTGTGGAGCGTGAGCACAGCCGGGAACTCAGCCTGGAGCTGAGCACCCCCAGTCCTGCTGCTGAGCCCCCCAGCCCTACCTGCAAAGCCAATTTACTGCTCGGGTTTGTTTGCTGGGGAGGAAATTCCCCATCCATGGAGGAGTGTAGGGAGAAGGGTCATCAATCTGCCAAGTGCTGCTCCCGAAGCTTCCCCGGGGTCGGTGCTGCTGAGGGAGCCACACGTGGCTCCTCGAGTGCCTGATCAACTGAGCAGAGTTTGCACAGCTTGGGAGGAAATGAGCTCTTCCAACTCATCCCTGCCATTGCCAGCTCTTCCTTTTAGCCCCCTGCCTGCGCTCCTTGGAAAACCTTTGCCCATAAAGGCAGTGGAGCAGTTCTTGTAATATCCAGGGATCCCGATTGTTGCTATTTCCGGCAATGTCAATAAAAAAGGGAAAAAGAGATGCTGCAAAATTCACCCCTTGGGGCTGCACACAATTCATCTGAATTTCTGAAGTTCCCAACACTCCAACCACCTTCAATCCAGCCTGTGGCTTGTTCAGCTTCCAGTTTCAAGGAGGAATGGTGATACCCCTCAAGCAGCAACATTTCTCCTGCTGTGAACCACAACAATCCACAGAGGATGGGTTTTCCTCCAAGATATGGACTGGGAAGCCAAAGGGACCTGGGGAGCCTAAGGCCATGTGCTGATCCCCCCTGCTGCTGTTGTTCAGCATCCCATAATGTCATGTCCATTTGCAGATTGCACTTTATTGGTTTTTATTTGGCAGCCTCGCTTGACTCTGCCCTTTAATTTATCCATTATACATCCTGATTAATTGGCCGATAAAGCTCCGTCCAGTTTTTTAAAACAAATTCCCAGTCCATTTGCTTTTAGTGGAACTGCGAACAAGCAGTTTAACTCATTACATTATAGCACTCGTGCCTGGGCTCCGCTCTGGAAGCAGAGATTTCAGGATCATACATATGGAACACGGCTCTGATCTGCATTAACAGTCCCTCCGAGGCTGGGGCTGCTTAAGGAGAGATCCCACAGCTCTCCTGGAGTGCTGCACAGGGACAGCCCCTTCCTCCTGGTGGTTCTTTTCCCAGGAGAGTGGAAGCCTTTCTCTCCATGCATTGATGCCAAGTTGATGATTAGCTCCCACAAAACCAACTTTTGCTTCTTTTATTTTCAGCTTCATTGCCCAGCTGCCCTGTTTTACAAGGAGCCATCTCCAGACTCCCTTTCTTCCCGTATACCCTCTTTTAGGGCTGGAAAAACATCTCCCTAACCCAAAACATCTCCAAAGCCATTGCTGGAGCCTCTTTCCACGGCACAGCCCTCTACGGTACCTCCATCAGCAGATTCTTGGCTGCAATCCCTCATTCCCAAACACCCAGCACAAACACCTCTGCCTGAGCAGCACTTCTGGAGAAGGATTCACATCACCCATGGCAGAAGCCTCCTTGGGCGTTCCTTGCTCCCACACCACTCCTTGTTTTGCCTGAAAATCCCCAAATCCCTCTTTTTCTCAGCACCCAAAGTAAATCCACCTGAGTCTGTTCCAGGTGCAAATGAGGAATGACACGTGCAGGGATGGGAGCAGGGGAGAAGGGAATTAATCCTGCCAGGTTGGCTCTTCAAAAGCATGAAAGGAGGAAAGAAAACTAAAGGGAGAGCAAACGCCATTCTCCTGAATATGAAACCAGGAGTGAATAAGGGATGGACTTCCACAGGGCACCTTAATTCCTGCCCGTCAGCCTGGCTGCCTTTTCTCCCCTCCAAATGTTGTTATCTCACACTCTCCTGGCGTGAACAGGACTGGGTGCATCTCTCCGTCTCACCAGCTCAGCTGATAAGCTTGACAGACCTGGCCATTGGTGACAGCATTCACATTTCCAGTGGATAAAGTGCCATTTACATGAGGCAAGTGCTGGTGATTTTCCATCAGCCGGGACAGAATGAGGATGGGAACAGCTTGTAAGCTTCCCTTTTATGGTTTTTTTTTTTCTGGTTTGCTTTTTGTTGTTGTTGTTGTTTCCTTGCTGGGTTTTTTTAAGGGCAAAATCTGGACTTTCTCCTCCACTCACATTTATAAACATCACCACGAACAAGGCTCTGGCCCTGATTAAAATTCCCAACATGCCAGAGTTTGTAAAAATCTCCGTCCCAAAGCAAAACAAGCTCAGGGAAAAGTCTGGCAACCCATTATATCTGGCTGTTGTTGAGGGGATTAGAGGGGAATTTGGCATGCTCCCCTTTCCCTTCCTTCGGACTCACGCCTTATATTTTTCAGGGACCCTTCTTTAGCCCACACTGCTTTCTCCTGGAAGAGCAGAGGGGTTTTTAATGTTCCCTTTTGTCTTCCCATCACTGCCGTTTTCTTTGCCTTTTACTTGACAAATCGTTGCCTTCTTTAGGCAGGAATTCCAGGGGCCAGTTCCCACAAGGAAAACTGGGGAGCTGGGAAAAATGTGAGGCTGAGACACATTCCTTTGCTCTCAGTCTCCTCCCACCAAGGCCTCCCTGCTTCTGCCCCTCCTCAGTCCCTAAAGGGGAGACTGGCCCAGCTGACCTCATCTCGTCCCCTTCCATCAGGGACGAAGGGAACAGCTCTGCCAGACATGGAGCTATCCCCAGGGATTGCCCTGGGGGATTCAGGGGGATGCAGCTGTGTGGAGGAGCTGCAAGCCTCACTCCAAAATCCCTGCTCGGTGCTTTGTCCCCTCTCCAGACAAGTCACGTCCCAGCAGTCACACCACCAACACGAGGAACGAGATGGAAGCAATAAAGATCTCTGACAGCACTGATAACACCAAGGTCACCAGCTAAGGGCATGCTCTGCTCTGACAACCCAGCTTTATTGACTTAATTAAAAAAATAAAATCTTTTTTTTAATTTTT
>VXBC01008202.1:692878-738690 GCA_013399945.1 Ploceus nigricollis
TGAAGGAAAGGAAGGGGAGGGAAGAGGGGGAAGGGGAAAGACAGGGGAGGAAGGGGGAAGAAAGGGAGAAAAGGAAAGAAAGGGAGGGAAAAGGAAAGAAAGGGGAAGGGAAAGAAGAGAGAAAAGGAAGGACAGGGAAGGGAAAGAAAAAGGGGAAATTAGAAGAAAGAGGATAAGGAAAGAAAGGAGGGGAAAGAAAGAAGAAAGAAGGGAAAGAAGAGGGGAAGAGGAGGAGAAAGGGCAGGGAAGGGGAAGAAGGGGAGAAGGAAAAGGGGGAAGAGAAAAGGGTGGGAAAGGGAAAGGGGGGCAAGAGAAAAGAAAGAGGGGGAAGGAAAGAGGAAAGGTGGGGAAGGGGAAAAAAGCTGGGGAAAGGGAAAGAAAGGGGGAAAGGGACAGAAAGAAAGGGCAAGAAAAAGAAAGGGGAAAGAAAAAAATCAGACAAAAGGAGAAGAGAAAAATTCAAACAAAAAGGAAAAATAAAAAAGAAATAAAAAAGAGAAGAAAAGCAAGAAAGGGAGGGAAAGGAGAAAATAATGCAAAGAAAGGAAAGGAAAAAGATTCCCTGACTCCACAATGCTGGCAGCGTGGGAGAACACAGCTATGCAGGAAATTGATTTTATGACAAAAGTGAAAAATCAGGTGAAAAATTGTTTGAGTCAAATTAAATATTTTGTTCAACCAGAAAATAAAGGTTTTGTTTCATTGTCAGGTGTTCTTTGGTTTAGGTAGCAGGTTTCTCTGACCTTCATAACCACAGGTTGTTACATTTAGCAAAAAAAACCCCAAAACCCAAAACAGTAATTGAAACAAAAATCCAAATATTTTTCTGAAAAATGAAATAAGTTTTCTAGATGTTTTTTTTTTCCTTCCCCTGACCCAAAATTGGTGGTTTGAGCTCTGTTCACTAATAATTCCAGTCAACCCACACCTGCCTTTCCCAGGGAAATTATTATGACCATGAAATCCTGGGATGGGATGCAGCAGATGGAATTTTTTAAGCACAACTGTGAGACACGCAGGGTATTGGGGAGGGGTTTGCAACTATTTCCCTTTTTATTTTTCAGCTTTTTCATGAGTTTCTTTTAAACTCAATTTGTGAATAGGCAGAGGGGAGGATTTTAACCCCTTGTAGACATCAGTGACCCCAAATGCCTCCCAAAAGGGGTCATCAAGGCTGGGCTGGACAGGGTTTGGAGCAGCCTGCTCCAGTGGGAGGTTCCCATGGCAGGGGATGGACAAGGTGGGCTTTAAATCCATTCCAACCCAAACCATTCTGGGATTCTGATACAAAACAGCTCCCGGGGCTGGTGACCCCACAAGGGGCAGTGGGATTTTCTCCCTCATCCTCACTCCTGGTGCCATCAGGACAATCAGGAATGGGCAGGTTTCCTAGGGACAGGGGGGTTCACATCCCTGTCACTGAGTCTGAGGGGTGCTGGCTCCTCCACAGCTCCTACCCTGGAGCTCAGGGGATGAGGGGATGGGGACAAGGCACAAGGGATGGTGCTCCTGATTTACCAGGAGCACCCAGGTGGTGACAGTCCCCTTGCAGCTGCACTTCTACCACAGCTCCATCCCCACAGCCCATCTAACCCCCAGTATTTCTGTACAGGTATTTCCAATATTTCTCAAAGCTCCTGCAAGTTCACTGCATTTCCTGCTCTGTGTGAGAACACAAATTCATTCCACGTGTGCTGAGCAGCCTCAGATCACCAGGCCTGGAGCACTGGGAGCCCCTGACCTACCCAGGCAGCATCCCAGGTGACAATTCCCACAGCCCTTTTGGGGCTGGGCATCCTGAATCCCTTCCCAGTTTCGCCTTTTCCCATGAACATCGCAGAAACCTGGTTTTTATTTAATTCCCCTCTTCCCCTGCTGCTTGCAAGACAGTCTTTATTTATATAATACATTTCACATCCAAGACATCGCTGAGAGCTCTACACAAATATTAATTACCAAGCCCTGGGTGGTAAATTATAAATATCCGTTCTCTCCAGATTAAAAAAAAAAAACAACATTTAATAATAATAATAATAATAATAAAAGACTGCACTGTGGCACATAAAGTGCTACATGAAGGAGCACTCCTTTGCTCCAGGGCTTCAGTAAAACACACCAGAGCCCAGAAAAGTTAAAATAGGGGATAACTGAGGGTCAGGCCACCAAGCTGGAGATGCACAGGCAGCTGGGCATTTGCAGCCTTGGAAACACAGTAAGAGGAGGCAGGGAATGCAGTGCTAATAATGATGGGTGGGAGCAACCACTGGCAAACATCTGGCAGAGGGGGCTCACAGCCCCTGAGCATCTCTCCTCTGCCTGGCCTTTCTGGAGCAGCTGGGAAACGCTGCCCTGGGATCTCTGCTGATCCCATCTCGCAGGCAGAGCAGGGCAGCACCCCCTGCTTGTCTGACACGGGTGACACCCAGCAGGATTCCTGTGCTACACCAGGTGTCACCATCCCAACAAGGCCATGATGGACTCAGTACAAGGCCAGGTGTAATAAAGCAGCAGCTGCTCTTGGATTCTGCTCTGGGATCTCTCGTCCTTGCAGAGCACATTTTGGGGGTATATTTGACACTCCTTCCTCATGAAGAAGGGGCCACAGCTGACAGCAATGAGCAGGCAGGGCAGAGATAAGACCCTGGCATGGTGAGAGAGCCAGGGTTGGTTGTGCTTGGCCACAGAATGAGGCAGTCCCTGGTCCAAACACAGAATCACAGAATTGGAGCTGGAAGGACCCACAGGGATCACCACATCCAGCTCCTGGTCCTGCACAGGCACCCCAGCAATCCCCCCCTGTCCCTGAGAGCATTGTCCAAACCCTCCTGGAGCTCTGGCAGCTTCGGGGCCGTGCCCATTCCCTGAGGAGCCTGGGCAGTGCCAGCACCTCTGGGGGAAGAACCTTTCCCTGATCTCCAGCCTAAACTCGTTTGCACAAAGCAAAACCACAACTAAGAAAAATGCCACATGCATCCACACTCCAAATCCTTCTGGCTGCCCTGTTGTGGTGGAGCAGGGCTGTGGGGAGCAGCGGGATGTCCAAGATATGTATCCACCTTCCACCAGATGAGGAGGAAGAGGTAAAGTTTCCTCTCTCAGCCTTTTAGCTCCTACCACAAATGCACATCAGACCATGCTGATGCTGATGCTGCCGAGTCCCCAACACCTCTGTTCTCCTTAGCAGCTCTTTGCAAGATTCAACAGATCTCTCCCAACAAGTAAAACAAATCCTCCAGGTACAGTTCACCTCCCAAATCCCAGAACAGGAGCAGTTTGCAGCAATTCTTGCTCTTTGCATCCTTCCCAACCCTGCTCAGCTTCAGCTCAAGCACTCAAATACTTCACTTCCAAGCTGAGAATGGCACAAACAGGGCAGATCATTCAGGGCCTGGAAATATTTATTTATGAAGACTTTTTCTCTTTAATTTTGATTTTCTTCATTGCTGCCTGCTGGCCTCCCCCCATTTTTTTTTTTTTCCTGTGTGTTGGTTAGATCCAAGCAATCACAGGAAAGGACAAAACCCAGCTTTCAGGGTGGGAGAGGCAGCAATCAGAGCCAGTGGAAAGGACACGCTGGGAAGTCAATGAAGATGGGAAATAACATTTACCAATGCAGGGCTCAGCAGGCCCAGGGTACTTTGCCTGGCTCTTTGAACAGTGTGTGCTCCTCTTTCACTTTGAGTGCAGCTGCTCCCTGAGGAAGGGAACCTGAGGATAATAACACTGGGATGATCCCTGCAGCAGCCTCACAGCACTGTGATTTCTGCTTGCACGGCTGGCCAAGTCCAACTTTAAACACAGGGGGTATTTAATGACTTTCTCTGGCCACTGCCTCCCTCCACACCAAACCCCAGTGAGGTTTTAAGGCTCCAGAGCAGCTCCCTGGCCCCAGCCACAGCTGGCAGCATGGCCAAGCACTCTGCAAGGAGCAGGCAGGAGGCTGGACACAGAGCTCTTCTCCTGCTGCCCTCATCTTGCACCAAATATCAAGCAGAAAGAGACAGCAGCTCAGTTTGCCACCTAATTTCAAAGGCTGGTGCCTCCAGCTGCCTCTTCAAACCACCCTCCAAGAGGAAGGCAGCTTCATTTGGCATTTGTTTAGCAAGAAAAAGCACAAGTCCTAGGAAAAGCCATGAGCAGGATGTCATAACTATTTACTGCTCACCCACACTGGACTGCTGCTGCAGCATTATCCTCCCCAGCACACACATCCCATTCCCAAGGAACCAGTGAAGCACAACACATCTTCAGAGGAATGAAATGGAGAGACACAAAGAGAAGGACGGGGGGAAAAACACCTCCAGCTTAGGAGACTGATTTTAAAAAACATCTCTCATCTAGGCACACAAAGAGTAACCATTAATACTCCAACATATTGGAGGGTGGACATGGAAAAACCTCACTCTGTCCCCTCTTTCTGCCTCAGCTCAATGCCTTGGAGGAAAGATTTTGTTCATTCTGGCTAGCACCACCGTGGTAGAGGACATGGAGCACACTGGGCCACCAAAGTGCCACCTCTCCTACTCGTCCACAGTCCAGGACCTGGACAGCTCCACAGCTCCCAGGGAGCAAAGTCCTATAGACTGTGGTGCACCAAGACATGCAGGGAGCAATAAGATCACCTATAGCCATGATGGTTTTCTCCCAGTCCTGATTCCCTCCTCCTCCAGCCCCAGCTGTGGTCAGTGGGTCCAATTTCACAGCTGCTCAGTTCCAAATTGGACTTGTGCTTCCCAGCTGTCCTCCCACTCCCGCATTTGTTTGCTATCAGCTTTAATTAGGAGAAGTTTCATTGCCTGACACATCCAAGCCTCTGCTGCAGCTCCTCCAAGGCCATCTTCCTCACCCACTCCATGCTGAGGGGTTTGAAGGCTTGCAGGCATTGCCTTAGATCAGTCTCCTTGTCCCTTGTCCTGCCAGCCAGGAATCAGTGTGGAGTGAAGGGACACAAAGCCCCACCTCAGCCATGGGCACCTCGGCCAGGTCTCTCCTGCCTGCTCCTGCCGAGCCGTGATGCAGAACTGAGCTGGAGAAATCAAAGCTGATTCCAATCTTATTATCCAACACGGCCCTATCAGCTGAGACAGCGACATTTATCACATTAATAGGAATGATAGAAGAAAACTGGGATCCTGTCCAACAAGAGCACTTTATCACATGTTGCACTGTCTTACAAATCCAATTATCACCAGCCGAAGGTCTTAACGGCCCTCCAAGAGTGGCTCTGGAAATCTTAAAAGACTATAAAAGCACTTGTCCAGAGCCTTCAGTATCACCTCTGCCAGGGCTTGGGAGGAAGCATCACGTCCCATTCAGGAGGCTGGAGCAGCTTCATCCCAGCAAAGGGAGACAGGTCTCACTAGGACATTGCTACCATGGCTTGGGAGAAGGAAGGAGAAAGCCAGCCCAGCTACATAACTCAGGGAAGAGAATCCCACCAGCAACGGAGCAGGGATGAGAGCAGTGCCTGCCAAACCCCATCCCAGGGGAGGGGGATGCTGCCCAAAACCTGTGGGATTTGTCCATGCAAAGCCTGCAGTGCCATTCAATGCAGGGGCAACAAGACCTTGCCCTTCTCTTCTCTCTGATTTTCCAGACCAAAAAGCAGCAGGAGCAGAGCTCTCCAGGCACAATCCCAAAGGATTCTGCTGCTCCCTTGGCCTTCTGGCCTGCCTCACTCTGTGAAAAGACTTGAGCAAAGCTTTTCCCCACTCTCACTGACTGAGGAACAGTCAAACCCAGCATCAATTCCCTTATTTCCCTTCAGCCGTCAGTTACTAAGGTTGAATTCCAGCTTGATCCCAAATGATTTTTTCCCCCGCTTTCAATGCTGCAAGCAAAGCAAAAGGCAATAAAATTTACTTTTTCCTCCCTCCCGTGGCTCTAATGATCGTATCTTAAATAATTTATCCACTCCTCTTCCACACTCGTGCTCTTCCCTCCCCATTTCCCAAGCATGCTTCAGCATTCCTCCTCCTGCCCCACCTCAGCAGGTCAGGAATGATGACCAGGGGAATTTGTCACACCTTTGGGACAGGCTTTTCATGTCATTCTGCTCCACTGAGCAGCCAGAAACAAGTTCTTGTTGCCACCTCCAGCCCCGTGCAGTCATTCCACAATTCCCCAAGATCGTGTGACACCTCCAAAGCCACTGTGAGTTAACATCTGGGCACCATCCTGTGATCCAAAGGCTCCTTTGAACTGCAGCAGGATGCTGGGACCAAGTGAGTGTGAGGACAGGAGAGGGACAGACGAGGTGCAGGGCAGTGGAAAATCCCAGAGCTGGCTTCAGCCACGTGAGGAGCAGCAGAGAGGAACAAATTCTGCTCTTGTTTGTGCTGGTGTGGGCACAACGGGGAGTGTTTGATTCATTTGGACTGCCTTCTGTGAGGGGTGCAGGGGGCTTGGAGAGGGCTTGGAGGCACCTCATCCCTGATGGGGATGGAAGCCAAACCTCCCTGGGTGAGAAGGAGCAGGACATGTGTTCCCCTCAGCTGATTGAACCTTGGAGGGGTCTTGACAGCTCTGCCAAAATCTGTCCCTTGTCCTGTTGCCATCAATACGGGCAGATTTGTGGGATGAAGGCAGAATACCAGATAAAGGCAGAGACCCATTTTGTTGGAGCAGAGGCAACACAGACTCAAGGAGACAGGGCTAAAGCATCCCTTGGATCCTGCCAGAGGAGACAGTCCAACATTAGAGCAGAAGGGACTATGGAAGGGACACATTCTGTATCCCTCTGTCCCTACATCTCTGGACAGATGTAGCACAGCCCCTGATCAGACACCAAGTTTATGGGCACAGAGGCTTTCCTGGCTGGCTGTTCACCAGTTCCACAAGCACAGCAGGTCCCTCTAATCTGGATTATTCCTGCCTGCAGGAATCAAGCTGCCACAAAACGAGCTTTACCCTCGTGAAGCCCACGAAGGCAGAGCAGCTGCCGCCTCACATAATCTCTGCCGCGCCACGATGAACTGATGCCCCCCGACCCCCACGTGGGAATGTCTCTCCTGATTCCATTTCCAGGCATTTTTCCTGCTAAATAAAGCAACAACCAGGCAAATTACCCCGGTTCTCTACAGGGTCCCCCCTTTTGTGGCCGTGGCACAAGAGAGCAACGTGCTTATCCACACCTGACTGGCATTACCAGTGCCGGGAAACAAGGGTCTCCATCGTGCTGCTCGTACATATTTAAAGTGATTTAATGGTTGTCATTCATTATTAACCACGGTTATTAGAAAGATGCCTAGGAACACATGGAGAAGGGGATCTTTGCCTGGCTAGACACTGCACAAACACTGAGCAGAATAAAAAGATCTCTTCTAGGAAAAGCCCTGCTCTGATAAAACAGCAGTACTTGCAGGAAATATTTGGATTTTGGGGGCAGGGTAAAAAGAAAGAGACAAACATATTTCATAAAAGCTTTTCCAGTTTTTAATCCTGGTGCATTTCATGGCTGCATTGTCCCAGCAGGACTTGCTGCCCTCTACTTACTCACGCTGAGGTGGCCTGGGAGCCCCTGTGAGGGGCACAAGCTTCACTGAACTGGATGAGATAAAAAAGATTCTCCCTCCCCCCGAGCATCACTCTCCAAAAGACTCCTGGCAGGGATAAATCCAGTCAATTCACAAGGCAGTGGGGAAAAAACCACACATTTGCAAAGCGCTGTCGATGTTCTGGGCATTAAAGAGACATTTTAATAAGCACCATAATGGAAATTTATGTCAGGGTCCACAAAATAATACAGATGGCGGTTTATGCAGCCCTTGTATTTAAAACAAAGTAAATTATATAATCCTAAAACAATAGAAGAAATTGTAAAGCACACAAAGAAATGGAACATATCCAGCTCCTTCTCCAGCAGGACCCAGCATCCTACAGCCGGATGCTGCCCCTTACAAATCCCTTTGTTGCCTTCACTCATTCCTAATTAAAATAAAAAGAAGCTCCAAAGGCTTGGCCAACAGAAAGGACCNATCAAAAACCAGGATTTTTGAAAGCGCAGCTTTAATCTTTTCAGAAATGATGGGGATTTGGTAAAGCTGAGATGCACACCAGGAATCCTGGAGGCACAGCTGGAATTGAACACGGGAGCCTTGTCCTGGCACAGCATCCGTGCCTGTGCCAAGAGCACGAGGGGCTCCCAGGTCTCCCACCCCTTTCCCTGCTCTGGAAGGGCTGAGGGAGGTGGGGAGGGACTGAGGAACGAGCCCCAGTGGATGTCTTTGCACTTCCCTACTACCTGATTTCATCTTGGTAAAATATCTCCCACATCCTTCATTTTTCACAGCTGCGGAGGAAAATAGGAGGAAAATCCCAAAGCTCAGCCGCTGCTCATTTTTAAGCCCCTTGAGGTTTTGCTTGGCTTTGGGAATTGCAGATGCTGCCTGGGCTGGGTGTTCAGTGCAGTTTGTTTTCAGCCCATAGAAGCATTTACCAGGTGGATTTTCTTCCATTTCCACAGAGCCCTGCACACTGAGGTTGAAAGCTCTGCTAAGAGGAGCTGTCAGGGCACATTATCCAGAGGGGCTGATGCCTCTGGAGAAAGGAAAGTTGAAACTATGAGTGAGAATGAGGAGAGGTGACCGATGGACGAGATGTGCATTAGAAGGAAGGACACCATCAAGAAGGACACTATCAAGAATTTTAAAATCCATTTGCTGCTTAGTTTTCCATGCACTGAGAGCTCCCAGGCTGCTCCTTTAGCAGGCAGGGCACTGAACTTTTCACCCATCCTGCAACCACCATCCAGTGGCATCCATTGCCTCCTGAATTTGTCTTTCCAATGGGAAAGACAAAAAAAAATGTCAGTCTAAGTGTGCCCTGTAGCACGAGTTCTCCTAATTCTCTTGAGCATCAGGCACAGGCTGGGATAAATTCCTCTTGGAGATTCTCTCTGCTGATCCCTGATGGGGTTGAGGATCTCTGTGCCCGCCACTTACAGCTTCATGTTTCGGTTAAATTAATTTGAATAAATTGAAATTTGATCCAAGTGGCAGCACAACAACATTCTTCAAAACTCCAAGCCAGGTTGGACATGCCCTGAGCAAACTGATCTAGCAGGTGGATCCCTGCCCATGGAAGGGGGGTTGGAGCTAAAAGATCCACAAGGTCCAACCCAAACCATTTTAAGATTCTGTGAAAATTCCCAGAGCATCCTGCTGACTCCATCACTCCATCAGAAAAGCAACAAAACCAGACCTGGTCCTGCACCTTGTGTGCTGTATAAAACACGCCCAGATACCTGCCCTGATGCCACCTTCCAACACCCCAAACAACAATGTGGGGACACAAAACTGGCCACCCCAAAACGGGGTGATTGTCACAGCCACTGCCACTCAGGCAGGGCACAGTGAGAAACACCAAACAACCACTTTTGGGGACATTTGTTACAAACCCTCATGACTGAAAAACCAGCCTGTGGCTTTAAACCGATTTCAGAGCCCTTTTGCATTTGTTTTTCCAATTTTTACCAGCCTAATGTAATCATGGAGAGTCTCATTCCCTATGTTAAGTGCCCAGTCCCTGCAGACTGAGGGAAGGCATGAGACAGAAGCGGCCAGGAGGGAGCATGGCAGCTTGTCAGGGAAAAATGTGAGCAGAGCACTTGTCTGGGGGAGGAGGAGGAGGAGGAGGGCAGCAGAGGTGTCTGCAGGGCTCGGCTCAATCCTGCAAGTCACCGTGTGTTCCCCCCTGGGGCCCCTGTCATCCCTCAGCTCATTTTACACTGGTGCAGGGATCAGCAGCAGTTGGAAGTTCAGGTTTTTAATGCCTGCAGCCTCAGCTTCCCCCTGGCAGAGCTCAGAGGAGTCTGAAAACCTTCTCAAAAGGTGCTGAAGGGGTCCCAAATGCAGAAGGAACAGGGAGAGGCTCGGGGGAGGTGTAAGAAGCTGGTTTGGTCACCAGAAGTTATGAGCGTGGCAGGACTAAGCCCTGTCCTGGCTAATTAACCCCTGCAATCAGTAGAGGGTAGTAGTTTAATGAGGGTACCCCAAAAAAGATGAGCAGGGCACAAATGCCAAGACTGGTCAGTGAGCAAATCGTCCATGGCAAAGCTGTGGCTGCCCCATCCCTGGAAGTGTCCAAGGCCAGGTTGGACAGGGCTTGGGGCAACCTGGTCTAGTGCAAGGTGTCCCTGCACATGGCAGGGGATGGGACTGAACCTCAAGGTCCCTCCTAACACAAACCATTGTGAGATTCTATGAATTACCACCCAAAGCAGCCATGCACCCTCTGCTTCTCCAGCCACTCCTCCCTCCCTCGTTTCCTCCTTGCATCCATCCATGTCCCAGGAGTTCCCCAGAGGCAGCAAGAACTGGAAAATCTCTTTGACAAGAAGTGAGGAGATATTATTGGCATTACCAAGTGATCAGAACGACTGGGCCACCTTTGCTATAATCCATTTATTTTCCTACTTTTAGAGCTTTTGATCTCTTCGACCTATTGGATACATATGGATCGACCTGAGCAGGCACAGGAGGGAAACCACACACCAGGATGAATTTCTACACCACGCTGCAAACGAGGGGGAAGACAAACAGCTCTGAGGAGCTTGATTTGGGGAGATAATAAATTAGAGCTCGCAGGCAAGGCTGTATTGAAACCTCAGGGTCTAAAGACTGTAGATGGTGATGATCCAACAAAGGAGTATTCATCTCCTCTGTGCTGGAGCTGCCTGAGCATTCTTCACAGTAAAATCCCCCAGACCTGAGCAGCAGGGACAGCATTTTCCTGACAATGTAAACACATTAAGAAAGCAAAGAGTTACAAGCTCAGATGCCAAGTGGCGCAATCACGTCCGAGCTATTTAGCAAATAACGTGGAAAGAAGACATGATGGATAAAGATGAAATTAATGACTGAACTGGTGCTCAGTGATTATCAAGAAACTAGTGATGAGGACCTGATTACATTCACAATGGATAATAAAGGCTTGCCCCAATCAGTAATATATATACTCAGGGCTTCAAAAGGACTCATTTCCAACGCGGGGGAAAATTATGGGAGAAATTGGCTGGAAGGAAAAATGTCAACAGAGAAATGTGGGCTCGTAACACAAAACTTATTAGAGAGCCAAAAAGTCAGGACTCCACAATCCAAAAAAGACAATTTTGGCTAAAAGCCCTATTCTTATTGCTAAAGCAGCAATCAAGCATAACACAAAAATAAAAGAGGAATAGACAGCAATCAATGTACATTAGGAGTTATGAAGCACATTGATAAGGAGAGCTAAAAACACCACGGGGGAAGCAATTGCTGCCTGAAGCACGGAGAGGATTTAACAGCACTACCCCAGCCCAGCCCAAAGCAGCTGGGTTAGAATTGGTTAGAGCATGGTGCTAATATCACTGAGGTTCTCACAGCTAAAAGGCATCAGCAGGAATAAATCACCTTTGAGGCTGCTGGAGACCCCCTGCAAATCCAACCATGCCATTGTCCCCTCTGCAGCTCCGCTCCCAGCTGGGAATGGGTATAAGGACAGCTCCTGTCCCTGCTGCTGCTGTGACCTTTGTGCAAAGCCACCGGAGCACCCACACCCTTGTCAGCAGGGACAGAGCCAGACCCCCACCCCACCAACAAATTCCCAAGCAGCCCCAGCAGTCTGAACACAAATGCCCCCACTCTGAGCCCTAATTTGACCAAGAATTCTTCCCCTAGTTATCAATTCAAGCCTTTTTTTGTGCAGGGAGTGAATTTGTCACTAAACCATTACCAGGGTACAAATCATTCTGGCTGATGTCAATACCACAGCGCTGATATTGGGGAAGGAGCAGCTTCCCAGGACATTTTATCTTAGGAACTCCAATCTCAGCTAAGTTTTAGCCCAGGTAATTACATCTAATCTCCCCAGTTGCTCAAGCAGAGGAAAATACCCTCCTCCTACCCATCCCCGAGCGGCTGAGCTGGAAAAGCTCTGCACTGGCAAACAGATGTGCCAAGCCTGGATATTATTAGAACGTCTTTCAAACAATTTGTATCCCCAGAACGGTGGTAAAGAGATATTGTATGGCAAATAAATTAAAGCATTTGGCCATAAAGCCAATAACAGAGAGAGAGAGAAAGGAGTACAGACACTGGAGGAGAGGGAGGTTTTAAATGAGATTAAAGAAAAATGGAAAGTCAACAAGAAAAGAAGGAATCCTAAAAAAGAAAAAAAAATAATATTAAAGCAGCAGCAAGGATGTGCTTTCTGGGATTTGTGGATATGGCTCGGACAAAAGGTCAGCCCATTCGTGCTGGTCTCATGAAAAACTCTGAGATGAGAGGTTAAACCCTCACAAACACCTGAAGAAACAATAATGTCGGAAAATAGAAAACCAGGAGAGGTGAGGAGCGAGGGGAGCTGCTCCGGGCACTCTCGTGCCTGGCTGAACCACCTCACCCCCCGCTCCCACCTCTGCCAGAACACCAGGCCCAGGTAGATTGAGCACTTGCACGACTGCTGCTGCTCCAGAGTCTCTGGGATGGCTTAAAAAACCTTTTTATTAAGCCAGATGGAGAGAGGGGGAAGGGGAAGGGGAGGAGGGGAGGGCGATACATCTATGTGCCAGGTGCCAACAAGGGGGAAGGAAGAGAAAAAGAGAAATCAAGCGTGGAAAATAAGAGAAAATGTAGTCAGAGATATAAAGCCTGTCAAATTGGCTGCAAACAGTAACAAAAGCAAAGGAGAGATAGTTTTCTCTTTAACAAATGCTTTGATCAGCTGTAGTTGATATAATTACTATATAAAGCTACAGCAAGACAGAAATAAGACACATTTATCTTCTCAGAGCAAAGAGAACCTTTCTGATCGCTCCCTTTCTTTCCCAAGCTGTGACAAGCAGATTCCAGGCTGGAAGGTCACACAGCTGAGATTTGGCCAGTCCCTTTCTGAGGGGCTGTGGGACCTGAGCCTGGTCCCTTGGGCTTGGCTTTGCCTGTCTGAGCCCTGGGAGCCAGCACAGCTCCCGCAGGTCACACCAAGCAAAGGCCTCACACCATGGGCAGTGCCCTGGGCACAGAGGCGGGGAAAAAGGGAGGTCACAGCGATGGAGGAGGCCACTGATGGGGAGTTCTGCTCCCTGTGGTGAGGACTCGCTCAGGGGAAGGCTAGAAATAGCCCAGAGGAAAAGGAGATGCCCACGGGAATGAGAGGCGGGGAAGGGCTCAGGGAGAGCAGCACAGTGCACACCCAACCACCAAAACCTGCCCTCACCATTCCCAGCTCGGTGCAGAGAGCAGGACAACAGCCAAGGAAATTTCCATGGCAAACCCAGACACTCCACATGCTGCTGCAAGCATTCCACAACACCTGCTTTGCCTCCTTCCTCCCATGGCACTGACCTTCACCACATCCCTCTCGCCATCACAGCAGCAGCCCAGGCGAGACTGCCAGAACCAAGAAATATTCCCCTGCCCCAGGAAGAGAGTGAACTCATCCCAAGCATTCCCATTTTCAGGTCACACCACACCCAGAGGTCTGATTCTGTAGTTTCCAAGCGTCACATTTGAATTTCAACCACTCTTATTTATTTCAGTCTAGCTAGGTAATGTTAAAAATAAACACCACAACAAGCTATTTCTATGAAATATTTCCCTCTTGACAAACTGACGTCGTTCACTAGAAATACAATGCAGCCCAAAAACGCTGCCAAACCCCTCCAGTCACAGCCACTGCCATGCACAGGGGGCTGTCCCTGCCTCGGTGACAGCCAGCTGAGCATCTGCTTGTGCACAAAAAGCTGGGACAGCCCTGCAGTGCCACTGGGGGTTGAGTGTGGGACATGAATCACCGTGGGATGATAGGATAGTTTGGGTTGGAAGGGAGCAGAAGGGTTATGGGGCAGCGTTTGGTGGGAGCAGGGAAAGTGGGAACAGGGCTGGTGTGATTGTGCAGGGTGAGTGATGCAGCAGAACAGCGTGCCCAGGGGAGGCCAGCGCAGCACAGGGCTCAGCAGGACACACAGGACAGCCAAGACGTGTCCCTAAGGACAGCAGAGCACACAGGTCACCAGGGGTGGTGCCCACAATGACCCCAGGAGCACCCGTGTGTCTGTGCACGCAGGAAGGGGGAGCGGGGCTCCTCTCCCTCATTCCACACAAACCCCTGATTTATTTAGACTGGAACAATTTGTCGTCGGCTGTAATTTTAACTACCTCCGTGCTGAGGAGCCAATCAGGGCTTGTGCTCATCGAGGCTTTTATGAGTTCCCATAAAAGCAGCAAAATGAAAACTCAGGGGCCCTTAAAATATACTCCGCGGGTTTGTGCAGTGCAATTGGAGGCTTTTATGACTCCTGTCAGGGCTTTTATGACCCTGTAAAACTGTGCAGCGGCCCAGCCTGCGATGAAAAGTGACCTCAGATGTCTTAAAAGCCTAAATGGTCCTGTACATTTATAAGATCTGCTGGCTGAATCCAGGGAAGCCCTGGGGGACGTCACCCAGGCTCAGCTCTGCTGCCGGGGAGGACGCGGCATGAGGGGCAGCACCAGAGCCTCATCATCAGCCTTAAAAACACAAACCCCATACTTTTCTTAAAATACAGGGGGAAAATAAGCAGTTTCCCTCCTGTCAGGACAGGGCAGAGTTGTTCTGCCCAGCCATGAGCTCCCTGGCTCCACATAACATGATTTGCAAGCAGCCGGGATGCAATCCGAGCAGAGCTCTGGAATAAGTGAGTTTGATGGCATCACACTCTCTCATTTCCCAACACAAACACCACTTGATTTAGCAGAAGCAGCAGGGTTTTGACTCCCCCCCCCTTAAATGAAGCCAAGACTGGAAGATTAGAGATGTGGCAGGGAGGCAGAAAGAAAACCCATCAGGCAGGCAGTGACAAAGAAGCATTAATAAACTGCACGAGGTACCAAATGCCACAGAGAAACGGGGGAAAGAAAAGCAAAAGGATAATACAAGATCCAGGAATGTGGCCAGAGCTTGCAGTATGTTCAGGATTGGTGCTGGGAGCCAGGGCAGAATCACATTGGGTCACTAAGCCACAGAATGACAGTAAATGATGCAAATAAAACCAGTAGCACATCACAGAGGGCATTAAGAAAACACATGCCTGATCCCATAAAAAAATAAGCCATCTCCCCATGCTCTCCTGAGCAGGAAAATACGCCACAGTCTCTTCAAACAAGAAGAGTTGCTTCATGCATGAGAAAAATGTGAGTATATCAGCACAGGAAAGCACCCAGTCTCCTCCAGGCCACATCCAAATATCTGTTTTATTGCACTGAGAATGCGAGTGAGGAATCCCATCGCTGGCTGGGTCACACATTCAGCCCTGTCCAACCTGGCCTTGGACACTGCCAGGGATGGGGCAGCCTCAGCTTCTCTGGGCAACCTGTGCCAGAGCCTCCTCATCCTCACGGGGAAGATTTTGTTCCTAATAGCTCATCTAACCCTACTCTCTGGCAGTCTGAAGCCATTCCCCCTTGTCCTGTCCCTCCAAGCCCTTGCAAAGTTTCACTCTGTATCAGGATCCCCTCTGGGTGATGGTGGGACAGCTGAATTAACCATTTTTCTCCCAAAACTCTCATTTTTTAATATATCCCAAGCTCAGATGGCAGAAAACAGGTCCTGATTGATATAAACTATCCAACCAATCCAACTTTTGATGGATATTTTATGTTGCCTCCACCTCCCCCCATCCCTTCGGCAGCCTGACAGCTTCAGCACGGTGCAGGAAGATGCAGCGAGGTATTAATTCCACAAAACAAGGGTCAAAACAAAAATGCCAACGGAACAGTAACATGCCAGACTTGCCAAAATTCTGCAACCCATCTGGAAGTGTTCCTAAGCAACTCTGCACACCCAGCAAAACACAAATCCCACGGTAAAGGCGGTGTGGAGCGCGCAGGTTATTGCAATTAACATTCAGGGCAAACACATGCAAAATCAGGGCAAAGTAAAAAAAGAGAAACTGTCTTTATTTTCCTTTCCATCTCCCCTCTTCCCCCTCCCTGTTTTTTTTTTTTTTATTTCTTTTTAGGAACAGAGCATGGATGTGGAAAATAGCCTATTGAGCCCACTTCCCCGCCTCAGAGGAGCTGCAAATGTGATCCTTTGCTAGCTCAGACAAAATCTGCCATGCTACATTAGGCTTGATAGCAAATTTGCTACTTGCAAGCTTTTATCAAAACTGTATATCTTAAAAATCTTAATAACGCCGAGCTTTCGGTTGGCCTTCGCGGCTGCCTCCTTCCACCCCTCCGCATCCTCTCCCCGCCGGGCGCGCAGGGCTCTGCTCGGAACCAATTCCCAATTTGGAGCTCAGCATTTTCAGCTACAGAAAAAAAAAGCAGAAAGTGCTGGGGTGGGGGAAGAAATCAGCCAGATCTGCACCCGAACGAGGCCGGAACGCTGCCTCCATCCCGCTCGTGACCTATTTTGAGGACTTACAAGTTCATTTCTGAATGAACAACCATCCACAGGCAGCGGAACAAATGTAACACGGCCTTCAAGCCTCTCCAGCCACGTTCCCCGGTGGCTCTGAAGGTGCAAGGGCTGGTCAAAGGTGGTTTTTTTCCCCCCTGAAATTGCTTATATAGAGAAGTCTTTCTCCTCAGCCACTCTGTGCTGTCTAACAAAGGCTCTGCATATGCTGGAACCCCAGTCTCATGGGGCTGCTGTAATAGCTGGGCTCCTTTTCCCAGCCACCTCTTTTAATGAAATTTATAGAAATTTAATATCTCTGAGACCTCTTTCCTTCTGTCAAATTGGGTAGAAATTGGCCAGGAATTGGCCAAAGGGCTCAGAAACTACAGAGGGGTAGGAATGGGTAAGGCAGACAGACAGGGACCGATGATTGCACAGACTCCTCTGGAAGGATCCAAACTAAAAATCAATATCTTTTTCTTTTGTCTCTATGGGTTTGTATTTCTTTTTTGGTTTTGCTGTTAGGAGGGTGTTTTTTTTACACAGCAAAATTCCACACGGAATGTTTCTATGGCAAATGCATGATGAGAAGCTTTCAGCCAGCATCGCTGGGGCTGCAGGACACCCTTTAGAAAAGGAATGCTGTGAATCACTCCCCCCCTCCTCAACACTCAATATCTGGAGTTTTCCCCAAATCCCATTCCCACGATGTCTAAAACCACAAGACAGGCAATGGAAAAGCAGAGGTTTTGTGTCCAAGAGAGACACAGAGCCCCTATACATTGATCCATTTGGAGGATAAAGTCCACAAACTGGAAAAAGACACTTTACCTGCCTAAACCTCTCCACAAAACACCAGTGTCCTCAGTGAACAAGATCATTCAACCTCAAAATTGAGAGAAAATGAGAAAAACTTTGGTGGAGCTGTTTAACCCCCTCTTCCAGAGTCATCTCCAACTGCAGGCACTCCATCTGGAGCCACATTGACCAGGTTTTTTGTTTCTGGAGCGAATTCTATCACCCAGCAACTGCCTGAGCCAGCTGGGAGCTGAGGGGTTTCCTTGAATTATATTAGAGGGATAATCTCCTCACCCTGGCTCGGGAGGGGGGGTCTTAACTCCATTACTAAAGTCGACAGAGCAGATGGGCGCAAAGCTCTCTAGGAAAATGGATGCTCTGCAGAATTCCACGAGCTAAGCAGGGCAAACACGAAGGAAGCCATCCCAGATTGCTGAAAGGCAGAGGACTCCACTTAATTCCTAATGGAAGTTTGTTCAGGCTTTAGCAAAGGGCAAAGCCTTGCCCCCTGCAAGGGGCAAGATGCTCTTGCCAAGTACAACAATATCTGGATTTTGTAGCTTGCCCAGCTCCAGCCGGCCAAATCCTCAAATAATACTTAAAGATATTCTCCGAGGCTGGTCTGGACATGGAGAGCTGCTGTTGGAGCCCTCCAACACTTCCTGTCTGAGGGGCGATGGAACTTTGGCAGGCTTGTCTAAAATTAAGCTTCCAAAGGGTGCCTAATGAGATTCCTTCCTCTCCTTTCAGCCCCTTCAGAAATGTGTGATTTAGGGGGAGACCTCATGGACTGGAGGATTTTTTTGGTTCTCCTTATAATTCTAAGGAGGGAAAAGGTGCCGAGGATCTCCTTACGCTGTTACAGGGTTTATTTCAGGTATTCAAATGCCCAAATCCACCCACCCTGATGCTCTCCCCAGCACAGAGCTGCCAGTGTCTCCTTCCACTGCTCAGATTGATAACTGAGCATGAAGCTGTCGAGTCTCTCCCAGACAAGGCACCGAGAGGAGTATTTTTCCTGCATTAACCATCTTACTCCTCTGCTTGACTGATTAGTTACTACGCAGGATCCTCTGGATTTCCATTAGGAAAGGAAAGTGATGACAGAAGCCTGTACTTCTGGTTAATTTTGCAATTTGTCACTTTTCTTATGAAGCAAACAAAGGAACTCTCTGCAAACACACCGCACCCCTCTGGGAAAGGCAGAGGTAGCTACAGTAGGCAATTCCCAAATTCCACGCAGAAAGGGATTCACCCCAAACTCCATTTCCTGGCACCATCCCTCTTGGCTACTTCAGCACGGCTGTTGGGGTCACTCAGTGCCTCTCTGCCCTGCTCTGCCTCCATCCCCCAGCCCTGCTCTGCACACTGCATTCCCAACGAGGCTCCGAGGCTGTGGTCGCAGCCACGCTCCTCCAGCTGCACCGATTCCCTCAAGCACAGTGACCAGATAAGACCTTTATCAGTCAATTCTATTCCACAACAGGAAGAACACGGAGTGAAATTCAAAGAGGTTGGAGTCAGACTTCATAAAAAGGGCTGATTACCCACTTCACGAACCGGAGCAGCAGCTCCCTGTGCCTCTCCGGATTCTCAGTGTTGGCTCAGACAAGGGATGCTCAGCCCCGTTTCCTTCTCTCTCTTTCCCAGCCAAGTGACATCTCTATCAGAGCTGTGGAGACCCCCTAAACCTGTTGCTCACTGCTTGGAGATCCTCAGTGCAAGGTGTGGAGCGAGGTGAAATACAGCATCTCTGTATTCCAACTGCTACCAGAACTCCAGCAGGGAAGGAGAATCCTGGAGGAGATGAGATCCCCTCGAGTACCTCCCATGGGAGCTATTTCCTTGCCTGGCTGCACTGCTGTGCACGTGTCACAGGGAGCTGAGGACGTGGTGTGGCGCAGCCCTGCATGTCAGCTCCGAGTCTGGCTTAGAAATGAATGGTTTCTGCTATTTCCCCGAGGAGAGAGGAGCGAGCGCTCCCCGCACACACACAAAATCAATAAGTCGTTGGGTCTCAGGGAACAGCTCTTTTAATTACAGCTCTCCCCTGAGCTGGGCGCAGGCTTTGCAGGTTGGCAGCACGATGGAAAAGCGGGAAGGACAGTCCCGGGGGGTGTGCAGGGACCGCTGGTGATGCTGGAGGTGGAGAGGGGGAACTGACCATTTCTCCCAGCACATTCCCAGTCCCGCCTTGGCACTGTCCTGATCCAGCCCAGCCTCACCTCACCCCGGTGTCAAACTCCAGCCAGACAGACACACGCTGCTATTTATCATACAGGGACTTAATCCAGAGAACCTTTTGCTGCTGGCTTTATCCATCCCATTTATCTGCTGATCTCTCCCATCTCATCTCGCATTCCGTGCAGCCTCCCCGGAGCTGCAGCTGGTTTGTGAGCAGCAGCATAAAGCCTGATTTAATACCTGGGAATGGGGAGCAGTGCCCTTTTCTAGGGAGCAGCAGCTGGGGTGATCCTTTTGCAAGGGGCATCGGGATGCTGCCAGTCCTGTCATGGTTCTCCAAGAAAACAGGCACTTGATCCCAAAAAAAACACTGCCAGGAAAAAGGTGAGATCTTCACCCTAAATATTCCCTGGATTCAGCCAGCTCCCCCATCCCTCCTCCCTCTTGCCTGCTCCTTCTTTAACTCCGTTTCCAAGTGCTGAGTTACTATCAAGGAAGGTTTAATAGGATCCTGGATTTTAAAGCCACTGGCAACACAGTCTGGGCCTTTTATGGTTAGTAATGAATAAAAGAACTCAAATCACCTTTTTTTTTTCTCTCTCTTAACAGTCTCTGCCTACAAATTAAAGTCATTGTGCTTCTCGCTCTGTCTCACTCCTTTTGTCTTCCTCCAACACCATCTGAGCCCATGCAGGACTAGTCCAAGATGTGCCCTACTTCCCACCCCCTGCTTTTATTTATTTTGCAATATTTACCCCTTCCAAATCTCCCCATTACATACTCTCAGTTCCATTCCATCTTTTTGTCTTCCTATCCTTTCCTCTTTTTTTCATTACCCCACATTATCACGGGAGCAATGACATTTTGGAACCCCACTGCAGAATGAAGCCCTTGACTCTTTCCCTAGAGCTGGCAACCAGGCCTTCACGGTAGAAAAAGCCAAAATTGCTACTATCTTGTCACCAGTTCTGGTTATTTTTAGCACTCTTTCCCTTAAAGCGCCAGCTCCCCAATCATGTGATTACGACATGAATCTTATCTCTGATCTAAAAGTTTCATGCCCTCACAGCTGCCAGAGAAGTGCTGGGAAAGATGAGTCAGACTTTCAAAAACCGGCAAAAAGACTGGGCTTAACTGCATCTTGCTGAAACCGTAACTCAGGGGGCACCTAACCCCGCTTATTAAATGTTCCTAATTTTTAATGCAATGTTGGAGAGAATTAGCCATTCAAGCACTGCCGGGTGGCTTCAGAAGTCTCCCCGTTACCTCACTTAATTAAGACAGCACAGAAGATCTTCATATCCTTTGGGTGAAGCGCTGGCTCTGTTGGACATTTTTTCATTAGCGTCACCATAAATAAGATTTCAAGCCTTGGCATTTACCACAGGAGCGGGATGAAGAAATCAACGTGAAGACAAAGCCTTTTGGTAACCACAAGTGGATTTCAAGGCAAACCCGACTCTCTTATCTTCGCATTTATCTTTATCCCATTGATACGGCGCTATCGATGGCCGGCAGCTATCTGATGGCACACTAACAGCTCTATTTGCAGCTCACACAGAGATAGCCCCGCGCCCTCCCCCATCACCAGCAGATTTTGTATGACAAGAACGTTACACGACCTTTCCTTCCACTTTTTCACCCGGCCTGGATTCATCCTGCGTGCAGAAACGACCAGCTAGCCCTAAAGAGCACCTGCGTAACTGGGAATTGGATCATTATAATATAAAAGCCAAAAAAAAACCCTAAAAAAACCAAGAAGAGGGAAAAGCTCCTGATTTCCACCTTATCACCCTCCCTGTCTCATATTTACCCTTCTCACACGTGCTTACAATTTTCCCTTGTTGGGCACAGAGAGATGCACTGAATGACACAGGATATTTAAGTAAACATTTTACCATCCTACTGTTATTTATTATTAATAATATACTGCTAATTCTGCCCTTGTAGGCACCTCTAGGAGGGAAATAGTATTTGCAAGTGTCCATAGGCAGATTCCCTATGGACACCGTGCTCCAACAACAGGAGCACATCCCTGTTTGTCTTCTCTGGACTTCGTGACTTTCTCCATCTTTTTTTTCCATGGAGGATATAAGCTGGATAAATGCTTCTCTCACCCCCACACGAAAGAAAACTCAATCTCCTCGCGCAAACCCCAGAATATATTTTCCCACCTTGTGACTGAACTTGAACCTCCTCCACTTCACATGCCTTCCAAAATAACCCCGAGTCGAGCAGTTCAAATTAAAGCAACAAGAGCTGAGTGTTTGGCCCCCCTGATTTCAAATGACACACTCGAAAATAAAGAGCCATTTTTGGCTCATTTTTCCATGCTTTGCCTTTCCCCCGGACAACTTGAGAGCTCTTGTATGAATGGGGAAATTATTTCAGATGGCTAAAAAGGCATTAGTATTTCTACAGGAAAAATGCATGTGGAATTTGGTCCGGCTGCCATGGGAAAAGTGATCCCATGTCTGACTGACTGTAAAGGCAGATCCATGTAGGATATAAACACTTCAGGGAAATCAGAGCAGCAAAAGGGCTTCCTCCAAGCTCCATGTGGCCATCACCAAGGTCACTGTGGCATCTCTTGGTGCAGGGGACACTTCAGGTCCCTCTTTTGGGACCAAAACCTTTCCCCACAAAGTCTCCAGGATTTTGGATCTGAGCTCCACAAATATTCCCATTCCAGCATAAGAATTTGTTGAAAACAGAATATGGTTGTACACAAGGACAGCTGATGCCTGACATTTATCTTCATGACTGAAGACGGCAGACCACAGAACATGAGAGGCAGAGTTAGTTATCTTCTCCTTAGCCATGACTGACAGTAAATGTCAGCAAAGATTAGTTATTCTCTATCATATCCATGTCACGCATGTTTTTAATTCTCCTACTGCTTCAGTACTGTTTCCACTTCCAGTTGTAATAAATCAAATGTACTTGCTCTGCGTGAAGAAGAGTTTCTGCAGTTGGAGAAGACCTGCTGGTCACCCACTGCACCCACTTTACACGTCCTCAGCCCAGACAGAGTTCCCTGCTCTGTATCTCTGATCACAATGATTTAATTTTGGTTAAAATTGCAATTAAATCCATTTGCTATTTGTGCATCGCCTTCCCTCGTGATGGATCCAACAACACAAAGTAATTAATGAGTTGCTTCACTCAGCAGTGAAACGCAGCCACGTCTGGGGTGGAAGTCTCAGAGTTTGACAACCTGATGCCACCTGAGCGGCAATTCCAGACAGGCACAAAAAGCCACTAACAAAGAATTTGGAAAGAAACAATGGTGAAGTCTGGAGGACACTAAAAGTACTGCCTTTGCCAGCAGAAATAAACCCCAGCTCTCTGGAACATGGTCAGCATTCAATACTTTGGGTTCAGCTCATTGCAGTGGGGTGACCTGTCATGAGGACAACAAACCCGCTGTGCTCTGGGGAGAACACACATTCATGTCCAGTTTAAATCCCAGCTCTGTGACTCAGCTAGTGACAGCTGTGGAGAGAGCCAGCTCTGCCAGGGCAGCAGGGCTGGAAGGCAGCCTGCCTCAAACTCCCTGGGCGTCAGAGTGAGCCTTTCCTTGTGCCCAAGCCACCCTTACACCCACAGAGGGCTGGAAGGATTCCATCCCACCTACTCATCCATACCTGAGCTCTTCCTCACTGTGCATCACATCACCACCCCTGGACATCAAGTCCCATCTCTATCAAGGTACAATGAACACAAGTGACACCATATCTTTACCTTTTGCACCCTGATGTCTGATCTCTTTGTATCACCCCACCTAGCAGAGGCTTTGCTCTTCTCCTTTTGTGGTCCACCTCAAGCAGACCCTCATTGCACCCAGCCAATGATTCCAACCCAAACCCAACTCCAACTTTATTCCAAGGCAGTTTTCATTTGCTCTTCACTTCGTCCCCTGATTCAGTGCTGGGGTTTGCAGCCAGTCCCGCAAGCTGGAAGAGAAGGCAGCAACATCTCCTGAGGGCACCAGGTCCCTTTCTAATGGCTTTCATGTCTTCCTGTACCTCTAAATAATTGAAATCTCTTTGTTGCTAAGTACATCCAAGCAAGAGGGCACTACAAGTTTTAAACCTCTCTGGGGACACCAGGACCAGGAAATCTACACAACTCACAAGATGTCCTGCCACCAAAGTACCTTGTCTCCTGAAACGAGACCGACTGTGCTGCTCCTCAGAGCCATTCCCGTAGTAGTTCCTCCCGCAGGCTGCTTGTCACTACTACGGGAAAGGCGTCCTCCTTGATTCCTAACAGCTTTCTCAAATCTGGTTTAAAAAATCATTTCAGCATAGAGCATGATGCCTACAAAGTGCTCCTCCAGAGAGAAGTGGCAGCAGGGTGACACGAGGTTCCTGTCAGCCCTACAAAAGCACAGCATGCAGCTACACGGACGTGGCTGGCCCTTGTAGTAACTAGGTTACGTTCCTAAAGCACGAGGAGCATGGAGAGGCCAGTCAGATCTTTCTGCCCCATGAATTCCCCAAGGGAAACAAAACCTAAAAGGCATTTTTTCATCCCATAAAGGGAAGGCAGCTCTACAACTGCAAGGGGTGAGGACCTTGCAAGCAGGAGTAAGGCACAGGTCAGCTCAGAAATGGGGCAGCTCTGGGTGCTGCTGTAGCTGCTCACCATGAGCCCACCCTGAGCTGCTGAGGAGCAGGAGACCAGCAAGGCATTGCTCAGAAATCAGATCTAACAGCTCGCCCTCAAAGTCCACATGTCTTCAGAGAAGTGCCTAATTAAATAATCTTTTCATTTCATTTGAAGACGGCAGAGTGCTCTTAAAGACCCTGACAGCTTGCTGATGATCCCGAGGTGGTGGGCATGCAGTCCCTGGGTTGCACAGGGAGAGGATCAACACCAGACAGGTGCCTGGGCACAGCAGGATCTCGGATGAATGACCCCAGACAACTGCCCTGCGCTTCAATCACCAATTGCCACTTCCGATAGCTAAATCCCCATGCATCACTCCTGATGTAAATAACCATCCATTTATAACTCCTTGTAATTACCTGCCTATTTCTGCGGCCCTCCTTCACAAGGTAGTCTCTCTGCAATTATAGTTAATTGCCTTGATTGCTACTGCATATTTGAAGAAAGTGCAGAAAAAAATGTATGAGACAGGGTAGTTTAACAAAGAGCCATATGGGGACCAGAACAGAAAGAGTTAATATTTGAAGCTTCTGATTTATTTCTCATTCCTGTCAAAATAAACCCTGAGGATGTGAAAGCCCTTCCAGAACCACTGACACAAGTCTTGACCATTTCTGTAATAACTTGTGAAACTTTCTTTGAGCACAAGTCCCAGGCTGCAGGTGGAGCAGCCCCTGCCAGCCCTGTCCAGGTGTTCTCAGCATCACAGGCACGATGCAGGTTTACGTCCCATTACCTACAGTAACTGCAAATATCCTGTAACCCATAATCATGGGACTCATCTGTGCCCAGGCTCTGAATTTCCCAGGGCTCTGAGCTCCATCATTTAGCAAATTAGGCAAACTCCAGGGACAACCCCACGCCTCCAAATCTGAGCAACCACTCCCCATGCCAGAATGTTCCCTGCTCTGCCACGGGACTTGAGCCCAGGCTTCCACACGGGACCAAATGTCCACCACGAGCCATCGGTGTCCTCGTTTGCCCTCAGTTCATTCTCTGCTATCCCGACCTTCCCGTGCCTCATGGATCTGGCCAGTGCCCCATGCCCAACTCCTGGAGCTGCACTGTCAGTGTTACAATCCTCAGCCAACAGGAAGGTCAAGCAGAGCAAAAGCTCCCACAGAGCCACAAATCCTCTGCTCACCTTCCTTCTGAAGGGCCATCAATTACTCGGGGCTGTCAGGATGATAAGGCAGCCCGGCCTCCACAATAAGGAGGATATTCCAGCTAATAACTTCCCATTAAGCTCCTCAGAGCTGGATGTTTTCCATGCTTTTCTGCAGGGCTGCTGCCAGGGCTTGTTTGCTCTCCTTACCCAGCTAACTCTTGAAGGGATATGGCTTGAGGCACTGTTGTAAAATGAGCTCTCTACCACCAGTCCTGCTGGAAATCCCTGGCAGAGCTGGACACAGAAACCACAACCTCTGAGTTTTTGCCCTGATCCCAGCTTAGCCTTTCTCTTCCAAAGGAAGATGACAGCATTCAACACAGAAGATATAAACAACAAAATGAAAAAAAAGAGAAATGGAAGAATCTTCTTATCCATCACTTCTGACCAGTTTATTGCCTGCAAGCACATTTCTAGCACGCTGAAGGGATTCCAGGAGAGGATGCCTGGGATGTTATATTTCACTTTTTCTCCCCTTGATGTTCACTAACCTTCAAATGTCCTTCCCCACAAACTGAGAGGTGAATGTAGAGGTGAATCTCAAGTTCAGGGTTAGTTTATGATGCTGACCTGAAGATCCATGTTTGCATCCCTTCACTTTTTCAACACATCCTGCACTTCCTCCTCATCCTTCCCAGCAGCGTGTCCTTCCAGGGCCACCAACCACATCACCACACACACCAGGATGAGAATGGACCCTTCCTAATCCCAGGTGGGAAGTACATCAGGGATGCTCTGGGAACTACCCCAAAGCACTCCTTGTCCTGCATTTCTCAAGAGCACAGAACTGGGCTGGTCTTGTGGGGGATATTTGCTTGAGGAAAAAGAAATCTCTGTTCCATTAATGCTTCATAAAAATTTTACAAGGTTTCTGCTAAAGGAAGGAAAACAAACAGAGATGATGTCGGCACCCAAGCACTCTTGAAATCAAACATTCTTTCTCTAATGCATTTTTTTTAAATAGTACCAATCAGGAAGGCAATCAAGCACGAAGCCCACAGCTCCCAGTGCTTCCATTCCCAGCATGTGAATTTTTTCCAGCTCAGGACATTCACTCCCAGTGCTTCCACACAACCTCATGTCCCACCAAGTCTCTGGAGCAGCTGGTGAGATGAACACCAAAAAACCACCCAGAAAGCCAAGGACAGCACATCCTTGACAGGATCCTGATTTTGAAGGAATTCATTAACTTCACTCCACCAGCATCCAGGACTGGAATGGGATCAATGTTCATGGGCACTGTGAGTGTTTTCCAGGCCCGTGGGGATGGGTGAGGGGGGAAGCTCCTGCCTTTCCCTAATAAAGCAGGAAACTTTCCATGCACCACAGCATTAACAGCTCCTTCATTAAAATCCAGAGCCTAGGCTGTTTTTCCAGCAGGGAATGGTGCAGCACAGCCAGGATAGTAATGAGAGGTTTGCCATTAAATCCACAGCTGAGGTCTGGTCCAGGCAGAGACATTTGGAAAGCAGGTACCTGAGTCAGCTCGAGACCTGTCTAATCAGTCTGAGAAAATGTCAAAGGTATTTCTGTGGTGTTCACTGGCCAAAAAGACCCAATAATCTCTTTTTCCCCCTTGTTCCTTTGTTTTTCTGAGACCTTCCCTTTCTCTGCAGATATATTCTGCTGTAAACATAGATGGCTCCCAAAAATCAGGCTTCTTCATAAACTGTATATTAAAAACCAACCCCCCAAAGAAAACTCTGCAACTGAATACAAAACATAGTTATTGGAGAGCTGCACAGTGACAGTGATGAGGAACAAACTGACCCAAAGTAAGGGGGAAAAGAAGTGAATAAGGAAAATATCAAGGAAAAAAATTCTGCTGAGAACTCAGGAGACATTAATTGTCTAAGATCAAATGTGTATGGATAAAATATACATAAGGCTCATAAATCTACATCATACAGACAGACACAGTGCTACATATATATTAGTTATTTTGCAAAACTTGAAATGAAAAGCTCTATTTTTATCCATACTTGGCTTTTGCTCTCTTCACCTGCCACGGGTTCTGAGAAAGGAAAACGGCTTTTCCCCTGAACAACTGCACAGTTATTTGGGATAATCCCCAGGAGATGGGAAGGATGCAGATGATGAAGCCACCAGCATCCCACCTCTGCAGTGAGATCCTGGCTTTTGCTACCTCAAGCCCCTCAGCTCTCACCTCCAGCCTCTATTAAACAAATGTTCATTCCAAGCAGAGGAATGAAGCCCTTTAGACCCTTTGGAGGAGGAGAATCCCATTTCCCAGAGCCTGCTAACACCCCAAGAATCCACACTGCACCCCACTATTCACAGCCTGGCTGTGCTCCATTCCAAAGGGAGCAAAAAGCATCCAAGCTGTCAAATAAAGCCAGAGGAGATGGTTTATCCCATCATCTCCCCCCTGGAAATGTCACAGAGCTCTCTGTGGGTGTCTAAGCTGGTTGAATACATGGGGGGTCTCCCAAAACACACTGGGGATAAGTCAGATTAGGGGAGCTGCATTTCCACCTCGCATTTCTCAAACTCCTCTGCCTCCCCCAGGCTGCAGCCAGAGCTGCTGAGCATTAGCAAGGAGCAATAGGAGAGAAACCCACAAGCCTAAGAGAAAATAAAAAAAAATAGCAATAAAGGCTTTGCTGCCTCCGTGGCTGGCTCTGGAGAGGCCGGGAGGCTGGTTAATGGATGTCAGTTCTGTTTCCATTGAAGAAAAGAAAAATCAATGAAGCCTCTTAGGCAGGCAGGGCACAGCCATGGCCCTCATGCTGCTTTGCCTTCTCCTCAGCCACAAACGGAGTTGGATCCACATTTTCCAGCCCGGGAAGCAGAGCCAAGCAGCCCTATGGGTTCCCAGAGAGGCAGGAGAAACAGGAACATCCGTAACCTAATCCTCCACGCTGCCTCTTTACCTGCAGATGTTCACTCCCATGGATTTCTGCAGCGACGGCTGCGCTGGGGTGGGAAGATCCTCGGCTCAAACTGTCACGTTGGCAGAGACCCCACTGCAGATGCAATTATAAAGCTAAAATTCTCTTCCCAACTACTTTTGGGGTTGAGTTTTTTATTGTACTCCTGTGGTTTTGCCACACTGACACGAGCAGCGCTTTGCTGGCAGAAGGGACCCGCTCTGGGTGGTCTCCATAGAGCTGGAGTTGGATTTTTCCCTTTACTGCCTCTCTTTCAGCCTCTCATGCAGAAAAGATGCAGCTCAGACATTTCGTTAGCACTAAAAGGAATACTAATGAACTTGCAGGTTGCTGGGTGAGGCACCTAATGACAAGCCACATGCAGAATTGCTTAGCTGAGTCTCCTGGAAGTTGCAGGGATGAGATTTAAATGGACTCAGGATGCAACAACTTGCCAAAGAAGCCATTTCTTCCCCTGTTTCTGCTTAGTGCAGTACCAGGTGTTTTCCTGCTGCTCAACACCCTCATGAGGCTCTAATACACCTGATCAATGTTAGATATTTTCTATTCTGATCCTGTGACTTCCTCTAAATGCTGGGGTTGGGGTTTATCACCTCACCAGTCAAGTTCAGCCATTTGGACCTCGTTTCATAGCAAATGGAGAGAAAGAGGCACTGCTAGGACACAATCTGTCCGACCTGTTTTAGACACCTGCCTTAGACCGGGATGAATTGCACCCTAAAAAGGCCCATTGCTCCCCAGTGACTGCAAAGGGGGACTGGACAAACACGCTCAGACACAGCCATCCATCACCTCAGACACCTGCAGTTACAGGAGCAGGTATCCCAGACTGCCCCTCCTTTTCTGGGCTCCTATGGAAATGCCCACGGATCAAGCTTTTGACAGAATTTTTGTCAGTTCCTTTGCTTTTTCTCTCTTCCCCCTTAGCCCATGTCCTCCTGTAGTCAACAAGAGACAGGACTCTGGGAGATGGGCTGGTCCCTCTCTCTTCCCAAGACCTGTTTGGGAAGAGATGCCTAATTTCTGGATGCCAAAATTTCTGGATGGATCTAACTGGGAGCACAGAATCTCGACATCCATGACAGAATCAAAGCTTCCTGGTTTAAGACATGAATGACTCAGTCTCTGACAGGAGCACCCTCCTCTCCCAAAGTTAATGTCTTACTCAGGCTGAGAGAGCCCTCCCAGCCCTTGATGGAGGAGCTCTTCAGCAAAGAGCTGCCTGAAAATAGAGCTGCAGCATCTTGGGGTAAGGATCAGAGCTTTGGAAAAGCATGGATGGGGCTCATTTTGGACAGGAAGCCGTGCGTCAGCAGAAATAAAATATAAAGCACCACATCCCACCTAAGGCAAAGTCCATCTCCACTGAGGAGCTTTCTACAGCACCAAAAAATAGACTCAAATCTAATATCGCTCATGCTGGGGAAAAGTTGGATATGGATCCCATTTTCCAAACTGCCTTGTCACCAAATAACATACCCTCATACATTTTTAGCCTTGAGTCCTACTGGGATGAGCTTATTCAATCGTGCTTTTCACCTGCACACCTCTGTCTAGCAATCTTCCCCAATAATTCGTGAAGCCTTTGGCCAATTTTAACTAAATTTGACAGAGGAACAGATGGCTCAAAGACATTAAGTACCTGCAAGTCTAGTGCAGATAGGCAGCAAGGTATGGGAGAGGGACGCTGCGAGTGCCCCACGGAGGGGAAGGCCACAGGAAAATGAGATTCATCCTCATCTGAACCTCGGAGAATCCACTCAGCACAAAGCCTTTCCAAACGTCCTCACCACAGGCAGCAAATCATTGACTCCTACTTGGATTAAAATGAAGTAAACTTAAAAGAACCCCGGCTTTATCGGCCTCCGTGCCAGTCAGAGGATGGATTTTGCATATGAAATCAGAGCCTGTGTGACAACCCAGACAAAGGAGGAAAACCAACACGGAAGGAAAGTCAAGTTGCTGCCGGCACCAAGGAACTGCACCAAACCTTCCCACATCTATCCAAGGGCCTTGGATGCTGCAGGCGGGGTGAGGGGATGACTGATGCAGCAAATTTTAGGTGGTTCCTGCACCAAATTTTTCTTGGCTCCATTCAAGACATTTCTTGCATCAAGGGAGGGCACAAAACACACGATCCCAGCGGCCCCGGGCTCGCCCAGCACGCCAGACGCCAGTAATAGAGCCGCTCATCTATTTCCCATCAATGTATCTTCTTAATGAGGGAAGATGGCTTTTTAATAAATAAAAGCTTTCACCAAAAATAGCTGCACAGTCATCTATAATCCCCTGAAAACTTCTAAAGGTCTAAAGTTGATATGCAAAGCACAGAGCAAGAGTTAGTGGGGAGTAGTAAGGAAATAAGGCAGCCACTCCCAAACCTTTACAGCCAGAAAGAAAGGCAGAACACCTTTTCTGCACACACCTGCACATGCCTCACCCTCCCAGCACTAAAGCCACGTCAAAAGCATTTTGCAAACTAATATTCCCAAAATCCCAGAGCTTAGGCAAGTACTTTTGTTTCTATTTCAGCGCAGGGGGGAAAGATGCAAAGAGCAGCAAAATTACTTCATCGGAAAGGGCGAGCTGGTGGCACAGCGAGCACGGAGGAGGCAGCAGCACCCCCGAGCCAAAACCAGAGAGGGATTAGGCACTGAGCCTCCTGGCCACCTCCCCTTTTGTGTCTATCAGCACCATCTCCCCTCTCCTCCAAGTAAAGCAGATTTGTCCACAAAACCAGCTCCGGGTGGTGCAGCCTCGCCCAGCAGGTACAGATGGACTCGCTGATCAAGATGAATCATTTGGCACGTTCCAATGACCCGGGCGCAACCGCAGAATGGGCTCTTTGCTCAGGGCCCTCTCCAGGGCCGGGGCATCGGGGACAAAAACGAGAGGAGCCTCCAAAACAGGCAGGGCCCCCACATCTGGCCCCTCCAGCTCATCTCCCCCCTCCTCACCAAGGTCTGGCTTGTTTGCCTCACCGAAGCCCCCTCCCCGCTCTCAGACAAGGTTAATAGGGTAGAGAGAGAGCATCTGTTTATGAGAAGGTTATCAAGTGAAAGGCAGTAACGCAGCCTCCAAACCAGCTTTTCATAGCCTCTTACTTATTATTTAATTTGGCTCCAGTACGTGAAATTAGGCTAATGGCTGTTAAGTGGTTAAGGCACGCACATTGTCCATCTGCCGAGAAGGCTCCAGGCCGTTGTTCTGTTTCAAAGGCTAAGGAGGAAAAATAATATGAGAGTTGCATGCTGTTAGTTTGAGAGCTCATAAATGCATTTTTTCCCCTCTTTCCCTCGCTTTTATATTTCTTTTATCTCCAGTGCTTTGCCTGTTGCAGCATTAGGAACTTCTGGAAAGCGAGTTACCGGCTTTATTATTTTTTTTTGTCAGTGCTCTTGTGCCTTTTTTTGCCTTTATTTTTTTTTTTTCTAAGCAGAGGGAAGGGTGAGCCAGCCCGTTCCAGCAATGCCACAGCCACCAGCTGTTGCAGTCTTCCCATTCAGCCGAGCTCAGTGCAGCATCCCCCATTTGAGAGCAGGAGAATGAAGCACAAAGCCCTGAGCTTTTGTCTCTTCTCCTTGACACCAGGATGGCAGCTTCTCTCCACCAACACAACAACAGCTCTGCAGTTTTCCTTACACACAATCTGGAGCGCTCAACCCCTCCCCACCTGCACTCCTTGCTGCATTTAATGAGCAGTTGCACACATTGCATGGAAGACGTGTGGTTTCCTACACATTTTAAACCTTAAATGATGCAAGCCCAGGCTGGAGCTCCCTCTTCCCTTGAGTTTTGCACATAAGCAGCGCCCACATGGATTCTCGGGTGTCTCGTACAAGAGTTGAGCTCGTTCTGTCATTACTTCAGAGAAATAATGAGGTCTCTCAAGCTTTACTGTTTTCATGGGAGTTGTAGGAATGTAACCTCCCTGTAAAACCTGACCAAAACCAGGCAGCTGATTTACAAAAGCCAGCAGGAATGGTGAAGGGGAAAAGGGACACCTGGACCTTTTTTCCATGAATCTACAAAGAAGGTGTGAATGACTTTAAGGCAGACGAGCTACAGACAGCAAGGCTAAACTGCATGTCAAACCTAGCCAAAAATCCTTGGAATCATGGGGTCACAGAATGGTTTGAGTTGGAAATTTAAAGGTCATC
Organism: Ploceus nigricollis; assembly: GCA_013399945.1. Taxonomy (NCBI): domain Eukaryota; kingdom Metazoa; phylum Chordata; class Aves; order Passeriformes; family Ploceidae; genus Ploceus; species Ploceus nigricollis. The sequence continues at coordinate 725,137 of VXBC01008202.1, forward strand.
CAGTCCCATTCCCCTGCCAGAGGAAACTTCTACAATCAGGTTATTCCAAGCCTCATCCAACCTAGCCAGGAACACTTTCAGGGATGGGGCAGCCACAGATTCTCTGGGCAACCCATGCCAGGGCCTCAGCACCCTCACAGGGAGGGATTGCTTCCCAATATCCCATCTAACCCTGCCCTCTCACGGTGGGAAGCCATCAGGCAAGGGAAACTGCTTTACCTGACAGCAGCCCTGGGAAGGAGGGGGCTCTGAGGAGCAGAACTGCAGGCAGGAAAGGGAAGGAACCCTCCAGCCACTGCAAGAAAATAGGAGCCCAAAGCCATCTCTGTCCCTTGTGTAAGAGCTGAACCATCTCCAATTGAGGAGGGTTATTTATGGGGACACGAGGAAGGAGAAGGCAGCTGACGAGCAGATCTCATTTTCCTCCATTACTGCAACAACCCCACTTGAAATCCCACTTTATTTCTTCCTTTCCAAGCTGGGAAAAAAAATAAATAATTGAATGGCACAAACAAAGTCAGCCTTCCATCCTTGTTATCCCCTGATTTTGCCAGAGGTTAGCGGGGTGGTTTCAGACTCGCAGCAGGGGAAACAAGCAGCAGTTGGCAGCACCAGGAGAAAAGATTGGAGCATTTACCAACAGGCTTGTCCCCTCACCTCTCCCAAAAGGAGCCCCCAGTGCTGCTTTTCCACAGAAACATTTTTCCAGGGTATAGCTGTGGCATCCAGGCTTGCCATCTGCTCTATCTCCCCTGGCTTTATCCCTGTGTACTGCCTCTCTCACCAGGTATCCGCATGAATTACTCCTCCCCACTTCTACCTTTGTTCACAGAGTACTTAAATATAAACACATATTTATCTTTAAAAAAAACTTTATACATTTTACATTTTTTGCATATAAAGATAGATATTTATTTACATATTGGGGGTTGGCACTAGATTATCTTTAAGGCCCCTTCCAGCCCGAGCATTTCCATGATCCCATGATAAACTCACACAAATTTGGTCTCTGCATGTGCCGATGGCTGACACGTGCAGAACGAATTGTGCTCAGGGGGTGCTTTGTTATAACACTCAACCCCTAAATTCCCGGCCCTATACTCATTTTGACACTGCTCTCCTCCTTTCCTGCTGAACCTGACCCAAAACACACCATCCAGACTGTGTTTTTTGGGGAAAGATATGAGGAAAACAGGAAATTAAGCTGCTGGTTCTGCCTGATGGGAGGATAAAGCGGCTGTGTGCTGGAATAACCACCAAAGCGAGATGCTCAGCCCATGTCCTGCAGCTCTGCACCTGCTTGTGCTGACAAATAACTGCCCTGCATGCAGAGCATCCTGGGATTATGGAAGGGAGCAGGAGTCACAGAAAACTGCCCAGATTTCGTTGACCAGTGCGGGAAACTCGCGCTGGTGCAGCAGTTTCCGGGGGGGAAGTGAGCTTGTGCAATATTTTTATTTGACACTGGCAGAAGCCCTGCTCCGACACATTTTTCCCTGTTCTGCTGCCAGCGCTGCTTAATTCCCGTGGCAGGCTGGCGGGAGCGGTGAAGCGATCCTAGCAGAAGTCTGACACCAGGAGAGTTCTGTGTGAATAGCATATCCTGCAAATCTGCAGGATAGAGAACATCTGAAAACCAGGTTAAGGGATAAATACTGACAAGCCCTGACTGGAGAACAGAGTGTTCATTCAAACACCTGCATGAACTGGAGGATTGTTATGGTTTTCCCTCTAAATGCTGCTGAACCAGGTGATAGAGACACATGGAAAAACAGAAGGAGGAGGCAATTCAGAACCTCCAACCTGCCTCTGGAGCGTGGGGGGCTTCCATCTGAAATTGGGGGAAGCTGGCAGGGCAGGGTTTGCAGGAAGCATCCTTCAAGGAGTCCTTCCTGTTACCATGCTGCCAGGAGCATATGCGAGGAAGGGAAGGATTACAGCACTTTGCTTCTGATCATCCCTGTTTTGAAGGGGTTTTTTGGCCTCAGTCGCCAGCAATTTTGGCAAGAGGTTTCCCAAGCACTGAGCTGGCAGTTGCAGGGAAGAGGGTGGCTTTATCCAAGACATAAAAATCCAGGGAGATGGCTTTGAACTAAAGCTGATGCAGGAGGAAGACAAAAAGGAAATATCCTCGTGGGCACAGCAGCTGCTTCAGAGACAGCAGGGAAAATTTGTGGAGAGGAGGCTGAGCTCAGAGAAGAGTTTTTCCCAGACTGCAGGATCACAGTGTGGAAGGAGGAGACCTGAGGAGGATTGGCTCCATATATTTCCTCTGATTCCTTTAAGAAAGGGAAGCTTTGACCCCCTCCTCTCGTCTCAGGGGAACAGGGAAAGAGGACATGCTGCTCACAGCCTGCAGCCTCGCTGGTGGGACAGGAAATTGCTCTGCTCCTGCTGGGATCTGCAGCCCTGGCCTCTATGGGGAGTGATGGATGAAAGGGAGGGAAAGGAGGAGGAAGCTGTGTCTTAAGGCTCTGCAGCAGCAAATGGCCTCAGCGATTAGAACTGAGTGGGCAGCTGTGTATCACTCTGGATTTTCTGCCTGTTTCATCACTAGCAGTGACTCAGGAATATTCTTCATTGCCCTTAAGCGAGGATATGATCATTTTCTGCCACTTGAGATGAAGCTAATTTTACAGCAGCTTAGAGGGAGAAAGATGTCATGTGCTGATTTCTGTACTGTCTGCATCACCCAGCGCTGCAGCACAGCCAGGCCTTAGGTGCTGACAGCTGGAAGTTAAACCACCCTGCACCAGGACAGAAAATCCAGGGAAAGGGGGTTTGGAGCTGCAGGGCCCAGAAAGATGAGAGCAAAAAAGCAGCACAGAATCAAGAATTCCCAGCAAGGAGAAACCTAACAGCATCCCTTCTCCAGGTTCATAGAATCCCAGTGTGGTTTGGGATGGATGGGACCTTAAAGATCATCTTATGCCCCCTCCTGCCATGGGCAGGGAGACCTTCCACAGTCCCAGGTTGCTCCAAGCTCTGTCCAAGCTGGCCTTGGACACTTTCAGGGCTGGGGCAGCCACGACTTTCCTGTACAACGTGTGCCAGCCCTGTTCATTAGTAGGAGAAGCATCCTGACTGCCTGAATGCGTAGAATTTGCTCCTGATAGGACAAGTGTGCTGAGCAAGAACAATGGACAGAAGGCAGATCTCAAAGGGCTGATCTCACCACTCAAATCCAACCAGTCCCAGAGACTCCAAATTTCCCAAAACCAAATCCTGATGAGTAGCCCACTTTTCACAGAATCCCAGAGTGGTTTGGGTAATGGAAGCAACCTTAAAGCTCATCTCAATCCTACTCCCTGCTTTGGGCAGGGACACCTTCCACTAGACCAGGTTGCTCAAAGTGAAAAGCATTCACAATGCTGGTGCCAAGTCACTCATCAGACCCTGGGTCTGGCTGGGCTCCCCCTCTGATCCTATCAGTGCTTCCCACGGAGCCGGGATGAGGTGGCAGCAGAGCCAAGTGCCACCACTGACACTGCAGCTGGACCGCCCGGGCTCCTGGCTGGGAACCAGCCCTACAGCCACTTTCAGATGGGTTTTCTTGCTCACTGCTCAGGCCATTTATTTATTTTTGAGATGCAAAAGCTGCCTTCTCACCAGGCCCTGGCAGTGCCTCACCAGGCTCCCTGTGAGTGTGGCTGCGGTGTCCCAGCCACCGCCCAGCATCCGATTCCTTGACAGCCCTGGGTCTGGGAGCTAACTGGCAGGGGTGGCTGCCTTTGCAGGGGAAATGGAGCAGTACTGCCAGCTTTTAGTGACAAAGGGAGTGTTTATAACAGGCACGGTGACAGCTGTCCGAATGCCACATTTATTTACAAAACGTTAGTTAAATTACTGACAGTTGGCGCTGCGGAGGGAAGCTGAGAGGAAGAGCTGACACGTCCCCGGTGTGCTCATTCAGCAGCCCCATGGTGCCTCTCAGCAGCCTCCCTCTCCAGCGTGGGTGGCACAGCCCTTTGCTCAGGGTGTCACCTGCACCTTCTCTCCTTCCCTTCCCACCAATCCTGCAACTCCCACCGACCCCAGAGGGTCAGAGCCATCAAGGTGAGTGAAGTTCCTCCTAACGATGCACGGCCACCACGCCTGCAGCCTTTTCTGGAAGGACCAAGAGGACGTTGATCACCCTGTGATCCCTTCAGATTATTTCAGGCAGTGCCACTTGGACGAATGGAGGTCACCAAGAGCACCTCTGGATGGCCAAAAATGTCTGTGCTGTTTTCAGACTCGCAGAGGTGTCTGAGGTGAAGGCCCCGTGTCTGCTGAGCAATGTCAACAGTCTGCAAGCTGCTGGCTCGGAACCAGCAAGGAAATTGCAGCTGCCATCCTCCAGGAGACAAGGACAACAGGAGAAATTTAGGAGCCCAGCTGACATGCACCAGTGAAAGCATCTCCTCTGACCAGCCACCTCCATGACGAAGCATTAACAACCCAAGATGGGACTTTGACTTTCTGACCACAGAATTGTTCAGACTGGAAAAGACCTCTAAGACCATCAACTCCAACCATTCCCCCAGGCCACCACTCACCTGTGTCCCCAGGTCCCACATGCATGTGACTTTTAAATCCCTCCAAGGATTTGGACTCAACCACTGCCTGGGGCAGCCCATTCCAGTGCTTGACAGCCCTTTTGGTATAGAAATATTCCCTAATATCCAAACTAAACATCCAAACATCCCTAAATACCCAAACTAAATTTGTTTTGCAAACAAATTGCACTCCCCTGGTGCAATTTGAGGCTGTTTCCTCTTGTCCTATCACTCATTACTCGTGAGAAGAGACCAACCCCCACACCCTGCCCTGCCACAGAATGCAAGAGAGGGAAGAGACTCTTTAATTCCACTGGTCAAGGCCAACAAGATACCTTTGGCTCCTCGTGTTTGTAGAGGACTAAATCACATCCCTTGCACACACACCACGAGGAACCTCCAAACTGCTCCCTCCCAGCACTGCCACGCTTTGCCCTGACTCCCACACTGTGGAAGTTTGCAGAGCAAACACGGTCCTGATGTGCCTTGGCCAGCTGGAAATTTGGCCTTGGAAAACATCATTCAAAATAAGCTTTGTCTGATTCAAAACAAAGCAGCTCTTCCACATAGCAGTAAGTAATGGCAGAGATGAAGTTTGATGGAAAAATTGACCCAAGATGTAAAGCAGTTTTGAGGTGAGTAGGGAAATATTTATTTTCAGCTAAAGGGAAACTGTGTGTGTCCAGAAATCCTTCCCTTCTGAGACTGAATGAAATCAGAATCTTGCTATTTCCTATAAAACATTCCTAAACCAAATCTTGCTTTAGCTTCATCAGAGAATTTCTTGTAACATTTGAGAAGATGCTTCACTGAACTCACAAACTCAGATAAAAGGAAAGAAATACTATTTTTCCAAGCAAACCCAAACCTGCCCTCTCCCCCACAAGGGAATTCTAAGTCAAATCCTTTCCAGTCAAGGTGCACAAGAAACAAATGGATTGTTTACATAAAAATATCTGTGTTTGAATTAAAAAAAGAAAAAGTATTTTCTTATTTAACAAATGATAAAAGTCTGAAATTTTTGAATGAAAATAGAAGCAGATACTCTCTCAGCTCCTGCTGAATAGTAATGGAAGAAAAAGGACTTGGAAAATACCTCCTTGAATTTTCACCTCAGTCACCTTTCCTTTGAGCTTATCAAGAGCTTTCTACTGGACTGTAAGAGAGGAAAAAGGATGCAAGATAATTAAAAGTTATCTTTATGGTTTTTAAGGTTATTTAAGGAATAAAGCCCTACACATATAATTGACTGAATTTGGAGGACTGAAGGATAAGAATCCAAATGTGCCTTCAAATATTAGTGCTGTGCCTATCTGAAGGTCCAAAGTACCTTGAGATTTGGTAGTGTCTCCAAGCCTGGAGCTGCCCTGCTCTCCTTTCATACCTTTGAGAATTTGCTTTTCTCAACAGCTTCCTCTCATGCTTCTTATTAGGGCTGTGCAAAAACCATGAGGCTGAAAAACACGCTGGTTTTGCTGAACTGAGGATGTGAAGCTGCGAAAATAATGATCCCACCATGACAAAAAACGGGAAAAAGAGACTCAAAAATCCCAAGTAATGAATGTTTGGATCATGGCCGGGGCTCTGCATGTGTCTGATAAAACAGACACAGGTGTCAGAGCCATTTATGGTTGCAGGCACAGAGCCGGTCAAAATCTCCCATCTCTGGGAAAAAATCCTGTGATATTTCACCAGCTGCTCATGTTGGAAGGTGGTTTTATCCCTTATTTACTCTGTCCTCATTGACATGCAGAGCTGGACTCACTCCTCTCTTGTTTGACCCTTGGTGTCCTTTCCTATTCAGCACTGTCCCCAAAGGTGTCCCCACCCTCAGACCAGGCTCAGCTCTCCAGATCTTATCCCAATTCTCTCCCTGATTTTTCCAGGGAAGAATCCAGCTGCAAAGTCAAGTTTGCCCACAGATTTTCCATACCCACCCATCTGCCTCCTCACTTTGCACACAAACTAAGGATGTTTCCCAGCGTGACTGTGGTGGTGACAGCCAACACCACTCCCCGGCAGCTGAAGGATCCTTATTTAAACCAGGATTTTTAATATCCTCACGATGGAGGTGCTGTTGGCGGTTCAGCAGACGCTGCAGCAACCAGACAGCCAAGCCTGAGCCTCAGACTTGGCTCCTTCACAGCCTTGCACCTCCGAGAGCTAAACCCAAGGAGAGCAGAAGGTATTTCCCACTTGCTTTGCAAAGGTGCCGCATGCAACAACGAGCAAACCCCGAGGAGAAGGAATTCCACATTGCTATTCCACACACAACCCCTTAACAGTCTGCATATTGTAGCAAGACTGAAATGCTGTCTTCCAACCTGATCCCCAGTCCATTACAGTTGGGATAAAGACGCGTGGTGACATTAATGAGCACTGGATCAGCCCCTTTGCTGGCATAAATCTCTCTGTCGCATCAGTGGGATTGCATTTTCCCCATTTGCCTGTTTGTTTGGCTCTGGATTCTCATTACAATTTCTATTAGCCCAGGCTCCCACTGATGTGGTCGTAGATTAGTTCCTTCCTGATTTTTTTCTTCTGAAGGAAAATAAGGGTTTCTGAGCTCAAAGTGGCAGGTTTTGGCAGGTCTGGGGGGAAGAAAACAACTCTGTCTGATCAAGAGGATTTTTCCAACGGCATAGATTGGACTAACTCCAGTGAAGCCAACAGAAGTGACAAATACTTGGGCAAGCTGAAGACGACCCACATCCCCAACCCACCTCTGTTAACACACACGTGGAGCTGCCAGCTCAGGACTGCAGTGCCAACAGCAGCGTGGCCCAAAGGGCTCTGCCAGGGTGGCACTGGGACAGCACATCAGGACAGCCAAAGGCTAGAGGTGAGGCCAGGTGCCATCCCTTGGATTGCACCCACAAGTACTCGAGTCTGAGGCTTACATCAGCTCATGGCTCTGGTGAGGCAGCTTCAGAGACTTTGGGGCTGTGAGCAGCCCCACGGAGGCATTGCTTCCCCAGGTCCCAATATCTCTGATTTTACTTCAGCTCCCACCTAACCATCCACCCTCCCAGCAGCTCTGCAGTACCCCAGCCACACACCAGGTACCCCCAAAATGACAATTCCCTGCCATGTCCAACCAAAAAAATCTCCCAGTCCTCTCTCCAAACCCCAAGCAAGGGCAGGACATGGGTGGACACCCCTGGTGCCCTCCAGTAGGACACTTTTAGCATTTTCCTTGCAGAGGGATGAATCCTGCCACAAAGAGACTGCAACGCAAGCAGATGACTCATGGAGCAGAGAAAGGAAGCGCTGCAATTGCTGAGCACGAATCAAGACATTTATGGGGCCTGGGAGGGCACCTAACGTCACACAAGGAGCCCAGGGCAGGGCTGACAAGTGAAAATCCATTTCCTAAGCCTGCCTTAACCATTAGAAACACCACCCCAGCATGCCTGCACTGGCCACCTGTGGGGCTGCTCTGGCCTCCCTTCCCCATCCCAAGGTAAAGCCTGTTTGACTTCAGCCTTTCCAGATGTGAGATGCTTAAGCCAGGGTGGAGATGGCAGCTCCACAAAAGCCCACTTGTCCCCTAGGAGGCCCCAGCTCCAGTGAACCAGAGGCAGCAGCTCTACCAGGAAAGCTATAAAGGGAAACCCTCCTCTGGCACAGCAATCAGGGGCTTGTCTCATCTCAGATGGAAATTGCACTCAGGAAAAGAAAAAAAAAAAAAGAATAATCCATGCATATGACAATTTTTTTCACCACTTTAAGCTGATTCCATCTCCGAGATGGGAGAGAGGTGGCAGAGATTTGCTGACATGTCACTTTGGTAATAAACTCCTCTCTCAGAAACGTGCCATCGCCAGCAAAGCAATCGGCTCGTGAGCCACAAACCCCAGACGTGGGGCTCCTGCAGCCTCTCCCACGGGGCACCCCAGGAATGTGGGGACAAAACCCTGACCAGAAAGGAGGACCCAGAACAACAGGAAGAGGAGAGAGGCAGGGGTGAAGTGGCACCATGAGGGATGCAGATCATGCTCTGCTCCTTCCTCACCTTAATGCAGGAGGGGTCACCACAGCCCTGAACTTACTCCCTAAACCTCAGGATGAAAAGGAGAGAGGTTTGAAGGAGGAGGGAAAAGGTGGTGGATACTGGAGAATTAGGGGAATTAACTTAGGTTAAGATGTGAGTGTGCAGCTTAGCTCCATCCTCACCCCATCCCACAGGACTGCTGGAAGCTGCTCCCAGCCCATCCCAGGTGCTCAGAATTCCTTTACTGCTCAGGAACTGAGAAAAGCAAAGGTGTGACACCTTGGCCTCTGCAAGATCCAGCTATATCTCCCACTTTGGGCTTGGGAAATAGGCAGGCAAGCAATCATGAGTCTCTGAAATAAATAACTGCAGCAGGATGAAAACAACCAGGTATGGGGCGTGGAGGCCAGCAGAATGGGATGGCTTTTCCACAGGCCTGAGCCCTGAAGAGGCAGATGAGCACTGATCTGGAAATAAGGAATGTGGTGGTTGTGCAGGGAAGGAGGGGAGTTGGCTGGGCAGGGCAGGAGATGGGAACACCTAACTTGGGGTGTTCTCAGCTGGCGGGACAGGGTGGACAAGCAGCACTCCCTCAGTGGGGTTATTGCGGCTCAGAGTGGGAGTGGGAGCCTGGAGCAAAACGGACACAGAGCTGGGCAGCCACCAGAGGAGGTTTAGCAATCAGGGCTGGCCCCTTTCATCATCATCATCATCTTCCCTGTCTGGCTTTTGTTACTCACACCAGGAGCCCAGCCCAGTGCTGGGCACTGCTCTTTGAGCCCCCCTGAACCCCCCATGACTCAGCCAAGGCTTTCCCAGGCACAGACAGCCTGGAATGGGTTCCTCTGGCATCCTCCCCCCACAGGATTTCTGCACTCATTGACTGCAAACCACAAAGGCAGCTGCCCAAAACCTCAGTGAGAATCACCCTCGCTCAAACGCTGGCAGGAAAAGCACTGGGGGAGACACGAAGGCTCCCCCAGGACCTGGGTGCTGGAACACACCACATTTACCCATTGGAGATCATTCCTATTTTATTATTACACAATAAAAACACAGCGAGGCAAATTCCTGTGAATAAAGGGGAAAAGATGGGGCAGCGAAGAGTCACAGAAAACAGACCCACATCTCTGAAAAATAGTCTTTTCTGCTTAGCAAACAAGCACTTTCTGTTTGCACCCATCAAACAAACATGCTTGATTTTGTTTTGTTTCACAGCCAAGTCATCATTTCTCCAAAATTATTTCAAGAGCACAACAGGGGCCAAATAAATTTGCAAAACAGGCTTAGGTAAAGAATGACAGAGCTCAGTGGCAAAGCTCACAGCCCTTTTCAAAGCCTGAGTGGAAACCACAGGAAACATCAGGGTTAAAAAAAGCTTTGCCTCATGTTTAACTCAGATTTGACTTTTAGGGTTGGAATCAAAGAGGGGAACAAATGAAGGCATTGCATCACCCTGCCAAGGAAACCAGGGGAGATGGAGAGAGGAGCGCCGGCGGATTCGGGGGACACCATGCAGGCGCCTGTGCTGCTGATGGGAATGTCAGAGCCTCACCATGGAAAGCGCTGACTGATGCCAATTAAAGTGAAATCATAATCAAGCCATTTGTTTTGGTGCCCAGAGAGCTGCTCCAAAGGTCTCAGCAATGCCTGGACTCGGTTCAAGCACTGCATGGAGTTCAGGATGGGTCCTCTCCAGTGTGAACCCCTCGCTGCTGGTGAGGGCAGAGCTGTCTGCACACGGTGGGAGGGGATGAAGATCAGCCTCATCCTCACAATCTGTGCTGGCAGACACAAGGAAGGACAGAAAACTCTGACCTTCACCTGCACACAATTCCTCAGTGTAACCCCAAAGGCAGGACCAACATATCCATCAGTAAAACACGGTCCTGTTGGACACAACACCTGCAAACCCTTTCCCTATTCCTGCAGGCTTTGCTGCATCCAGGAGTAAATCCTACCCCTCCTATCCCAGGCAGCAGCCCTAACCCAACATCTAAAGCTTGATTGAAATTTAATACAGTGATCCAAAGTGCTGGTACCCAAACATGCCTGTACCCTCCAGAAGAAACATCACGAGATAGAAGGGAACACCTGAACACCTCCAATGTCTCTGGTCCTAAACTGATTCCCTCCAGTGGATTGTACAGAGCAAAGCCTTTACAGCAGAGAAGTCTCCTTGCAGCTTTCAATCCAGCTTTTTTCCCAGCACTGAATTCACTCTGCTTGGAGGGACAGAGCTGAAAAGAGCCTCTTGGCAGGGCATGGCTGCTCGACAGCAACTCCTCAGCACCTGCCATCCAACTAAAATAACCTATTTCCAACAACCAAAGCCTCTCCCTTGGGAAGAGGGTGGGACAGGACTTTCCAAGCGCTCCAGAGAAACAGCAAGTTCTGCTGCTGAGTTTTCATCTTGCTCTTCCCTTTTGGCATCTGTGAAACACCAAGAAGGGACCTCCAGAAACATCTCTCCTTCCAAATCCTTGGCTGCAGCTCCCCATCCTCCCACCTTGCATGGAAATGAGTGGGATTGGATTAGACCCGATTTTTTTTTTCCCTTCCCTGACTGCCACCCATGCAGGGCTGGGCAGGAGGTGGCCAGGAGCATCGCTGAGGTCTGCCAGAGCCTTTGTAGCAGCATTGCTATTCTGCACAAGTTAACTCCTCCACAACAGATCGATGGGCGCACTGGGCTGGGAGGGGAGCAGGCAGGAGGATTCATGCTTCCTTGATTTCCTCTGGTTTTCACATGCTCTGCTCCTCCCAGCTCCTGCCACGGTGCAGCACGACTGGGACTGACTGGGGGATGCAGCAATGTCCCACTGCTCCAACCTCAAACCAGCAGGGAAACACCTCCAAATGCCCAGGCAAGACCACGCTCCTGCATGTCTCTGTCACCAGAGCAGAGCACGACCCAGCAGTGGCAGCAAGCCATTCAATGCCAAGAGCAATCCCCGCTCCAGGGCAGGACAGCAGGAATGTCATGGGCACAGTGGGAATGGCATCTGCACAGGCAGCACATCCCAAAGCCCACGTGCCCCTCTCCTGGGGCACACCTGTATTGACGAGGCACCTGTCAAGGGACACGGACATCCCTTGTCACCAGAGCGGCTCCCAGCTCTACTGGGATGCCCCCATGGCAGCTCTGGGATGGTGGCACATTGCTGTCCTCACTCCCTCCCAGGGGCAGGATTTGTTCCCCTTCCCATGAAGCCTCCCTGACAGAAGAATCCCTCCTGCTGACTCACCCAAGCTTCCCTTTGTTCTCTTCCAACACCAGCGACCACCCAGTGCCAGGGCAGAGCACCTCGATCCGTGCTGTGGATCAAGATCCCTGATCTACACCCAAAACCCTGTGCAGGCCTCCACAAGAGCCTCTTCCCACAAGTTTGCAGAGCACCCACCCAGCTGCTGCCACCCCGTGTGTTTCACTGCCCAGACCCCCAGCAACCCAAACCCTTCCCTCTTTGACAGCAGCATCTGTAAGATTTTTGGCACTTGGGAGAACACAGCGATTCAGGAAAGAAAAGAAGCTACTACTTTTTTAAGCCAAGCTCAAATTCCTAAGCAAGACATTCCATCCTCCATCCTCTGCCACCCGTTTTCCAGCCTCTTTGCCCAGTCGTGCCATGACGCAAGACAAATCCAGAGGAATGGCCACAACACAGCTCCCACCCTCCCAGGAGCACTCAGGGGCTGGGGTGGGGGACACAAGATTTGGCTGCAAACAACTGAGTCGCAGGAAAATTCCTGCTGAAATTCCTCCCGGGGCTTTTTTTTCTGCCCTGGCTTGGCCCCTCTCCACTGGCTGGCGTAGAGCAGGAGTGCGGTGTCACCGCACACGCCCAGCTGGCCCCGCAGATGTTGGTGTCACCTATGCAATGCTCCGGAGGAGCAAAGTCGCTCCCGAGCATGCCGGAGTTGCTTCCCAGCGCTGCAATTAAAACCTGGCTTTTGATTTTTAATGTCCCTATCAAACATCCTCTGGGATGACTGCGCCCATCTGCTGTGAGGACAGGGATGAGTGTCTGGGCATAAGATGTCCCAGAAATTATGCTGAGCAAAATTATGGATTCCTTGGCAGCCCCTGAACCCCTCGGATCGCTGCTGCAGGAGACAGGACCCTGGTGCAACGCCCAGCCCCCATCTCTCCCCTTCCCAGGGAGGGAATGATGCCAGGGAGCAGCAACCCCTCGCTTCTGGAGCAAGGGGATTTTTAAGGAGCCGAGCATTAACCTGCCCGGAGCCAGCCCCGTCCTGCGCTTCCCTATTCCAGCGGGTCTGGACCTGAGAGAAAGGCACAAAGCCACACCAGGGGGTCAACAACTCCCCCTTTCCCCAGGGCTGGGGCGGTCTGGCGTGGATGAAGACACCCCGGGCACTGCACTCCGGGAGCAGAGCAGGATTTATCTGCACCGAACGCAGCCGAAGTGCCCGAGCCATGGTACCGACAGCAATTGAGCCCCCGCCTCGTACTGCTGTGGGGCAGGACGCCAGAAGGGAATCACATTCCTTATTTTTCATCCCCCAGTAACTTTCCCGAAGACAACTGGGAGGGCAGAGCCCAAGCCCAGTCCCCTGGCACTCCAATCTCTCAGCTCGCTGCCCGGTACCATCCTGTACCGCCAACAGGCACGGCGCATCCCCCGCGGGGAAACTGAGTCACGACCCCAAAGTCACCACGCGAGCAGGACCCCCCGACCCCCCAAAGCCCCCGTCCAGCTGCTCCTACCTGAGCGTGGCGCTCTCCCCTTGCCGCACTGTCACGTTGTCCATGGCTTTGGGGAAGGTGGCATCTCCGCTGCGCACGGGCACTCCTGCGGGCACAAGGAAGAGCAGCCTGAGACAGAGGACGACCAGGCACCTCCAGGGCAGGGCCAAGCACCCACCGACCCCCATCCTGGGCAGCGGGGACTTTTCCAACAGGCAAAAAACACACCCGACAAGGCGAAAAGGGGGAAGGGGCGGGTGGAGAGGAGGGATGGGGGGGAGCAAAACCACCGGGGCGAGCGCTGCGGAGCT